>JAUBWS010067155.1:0-14454 GCA_032270445.1 Darlingtonia californica
CTAAGACACATGCACAATCAGGCACAATAGGGCTTCGAGAAAGCTTTGGATACTAAGAATTTCCCATAAACTTCGTTTGCTCATATTGTGTAAAATGTGAGGAAACTAAGAAACGAAACTTGGAAAGTTTCAATCATGTGAAAGATTTGAAAAATTTTGCATACAATAAACTTAGGTCATACTGTGTAAAATGTAAGGAAACTAACAATTTCAAGTATGTTTGTTAGGTCATATTATGTAAAATTTAAGGAAACTAAGAAATAAATTTATTTTAAAGTTCGAGAATATTTTGATAATGTAAAATTACACAAAACTTAAAGTTTGGGGTACACATAGCTTCGCCAAAGTTGTAGAAATCAATAATTTTGTATAGCTTTAGGTCAAACTGTGGAAGATTTAAGGAAAGCAGCAATTTCGAGATTAATAACTATCGAATATTATAACATTGTTTCGCCAAAAAAGTAATGAATAATTTTTGGAATGCATTAGTTCTCTGTTAAAATGAGTGACACATTTCTAGTTTTAATATGTCTGCTTTATGAATCAAATATTTTATCTGTCATTAACCCAATGATTTTATGTCATACATCTTAACACCATTTAAAACCACCTGCATGCTCTCTCGAGATACGGTGTGTCCACAGTTCTCAGAGGGTGTTCGTCTCTTTTCTCCTCCGTCTACAGCTCCGTTGTGAATAGCCACTTTTCAATTTTACGATTCTTCGCAAAGATCTGCATCATGGAAATCGGCCTGTGTTAGCACCATTAGCACGGTATATTATGCCTCCTATTGAAGCTCTTACGTGACATCATAGTCCGTACAAATCTTTTTTTAGAAACTCTGGTGAAATTTTTTTTGCCATTTGGCCATTTAAAATCACGTAAATGTTTGATAGAAATTACAGCAGGAATTCACGATAGAAGAATACATGATTAGAATTTCTGGTCATTGCTAATTTTTGTCATTCTGTAGATAACATAACAGTTGATAATATATGTTAGTCATACAGGTGTTGTCACCATTTAGTGGAATAGCCAGGTGTTATAACTATTTTACCCTGCTATCCTTTCCGCTCCAGAGCTGATTCACTCGCTGGTAGTGAACTAGGTGGCTAGGTAACATATTAGACTGGATCATTTACATACAGACCAATCTCTCTTATAACTGAATGTGAACCAATAATAAGCCAATTCAAAAAAAGACAAAGAATTAGTCTCACCTTTGAATTTAATGGTTTTTTTTTGAACTTCATCGAGCTAGCCAACCTTGTCAAAATCCAATCTATCTAGTAGATGTAGGTTGCACTTACAGGAGGAGAATAAAATGCCAAAAAAATGTAATAAGTTGATGCAAAAAAAGACATTTAATGACTTAAACTTTAAACACATCTCTTCCTGCTTTATGCGACCTACCCTAGATACGCTACTGCTTTAATATGGTTGCAATACCTGAGATAACAGCAGTGAGTTGCAAGAACAGCATGGTCCTGTTATTGTATGAAGACGCTTTTCTTCTTCTGGCAGGTCAATCCATTTTGAGGGTTGGTAATAATAGTATATGTCTTCTTTGTTTATGTTTAAATTTTTTTCCTCACATACTCCAGCAACCGTTTGTTAACAGTACCACAAAAAAATTGAATTTTCTATCTGGATCTTGTGAGTTAATCTCCTTGTAATATAGAAGATGCAACCTTGGGAAAATTTGCACTGAAATATTTGTGCCATTAAAAATACAAGTATAGATATTTGCTTTGCAATCTAAATGAAAAATATCTTTTGGATTTAGTGAAGAAAATTTAACACAGATGTGCTCCGACTTACTAAGTTTAGTAAACAAAAAATATGTGCCTGATCAACACAGTATGTAGTATATTTTCAATTATATTTCTTTCCCAAGAATTTTAAAAGATAGGAAATATAATAAGGTTGTAAGGCCCTGCCCAGAACGAAGGAGCATAAATTCACACATGTCCTAAGTTTTCCAAGTGCGGCAGTTATACACCGGACTGTCCAGTGTATCGGCAGAATGTTTTTAAAAACTTATGTGGGTAAGAAGCTTTTTTTTTGTTGTCTTTTTACAATTTCTTTCGTTTATTGAAATGGTATACACATAACATTTGATATTCCTTAATGACTTGCGCACATGCGCATGGCTTATTAAATGAACTAATTTTCTTGAATGAAATCAATTTTTAGAAATTTGTTTACTCTTTCTCAACAGGAGAATATTAATAGTGGCTTATTAGCCTTTTATCCGGTCTTTACAGGAAAATATAGACGTCATGTGTCCATACAAGCGAGCGAGCAACCTTCACAAAGAGCTATTCATATCAAAACAAACTTATTCTTCTTTTTTCAAAGCAGAAACAGTTTTGTAGCCAGTCTCTATGGAAAAATAGACCGGTCATGTCATCATTATGTAGGTGACGTTATACAGCCAATCAAAGACACAGTATATAATAAAGATAACTCTAAATTGCGAGGTGATAACATTCTACATGGGAATGTAGTACTATTGAGGTGTGCGAGTAGTGTGTGAGCAGGTCGCTCTCCAGTTGGCAAATTGGTGCTTAGTTTGGGACTCAAGGTATTTATGATATAGCTATAATATTTCAGTCTCAAATTGTTTATTTAGGACTCCAAGGGTGACTTTGCAATAATCATTGTAATGTCTAGTTGAATTAAAGTTGGATTTTTCCTCAAAAAGTGTGTGAAAACATGAAAATCTACTTTTAGCAGTAGACTTTTAATATTAAGCAAATCTCACTGAGGCTCTCATATTTTCTCAAGTCCTCAAACTTGATGACAGCATGAGCAGGTATTAGAGTCACTTTTTTTTAAAACAAATCTATAATCCCTACCAACAATTAAACAGTCTAAGGACTTAACATTTCAACTAACTGTAAAACAAGCAAGGTTTATCAAAATAAATACTGCATACTTGAATAACATTCATTTGGCCACTGTCCATAACATCTCTCTGCCTCCAATTTAATTGCTTACATTTTGCGCGCCCTTCTCATTTTTTCGGAATACGAAAATTATCAAAACCGCGGCAAAACTCGTTTTTGTCCAAAATTGACGGCATAACGTCATAAAAACCCGTCATTAAATAAAAAAGCGTGACGCGCACCGTTTCCAGGCAAATTTTAAAATTTTGATTCGACAAAAAATCGCCAAAATACATAACGTCAGGTTATGACATCATTAAGTAAAAATTCAAATTTGACCAAGCATTTTTTCTACAAGCATTTTTCATTGCCTTTCATATGGAAAAAACAGTTTCTGCAAATTCCTTCGGTAAACGAAGAGGAAAAGTTGAGGGCAATTTTGGACTTTCCTTAACTCGTTCCTTAACTCGCCTAAGGTTTTCAGGCCCTACCCAGAACGAAATAGTACAGGAACATCAATCCACACATATCCTAAGTTTTGCATGTGTGGCAGTTTTAACGTTTTTATTAGTTCCCGCAAAATTTAAACAAATCTACAAATCTACAAAGGTTTTTGCCTAGTCTGGTAAATTTTTTTCTCACGAAATTTCAGGAAAAAAAGTCCTTGAAAATAAGTCTACAAAAATGATATAATTCTTTTAAGGTATTGCGTAAATATTCCTATTAATCCCTATTAGTCCCTATTAATATTTTTATTAATGATAATTGATTTCAAATATATGCAGCGGGTGCAGCAAACAGGATTTTGTTACAGACTTAGTCTAGGCTGGTTCACTAGCAATCATCAAATTCATGAATACATTTATAACGAAGCAAAAAAAATTTTAAAATTTTTAAGTGTGTAGGAAATAAAAATACTCTTTGTTTACTTTAAAACTTTTCTCCCACATAAAACTTTTTTTGATATATTATGTTAGCCTTCTGTGAAAGCCACATCCTGTTTTCTTTTCTTAAGATTGTGATGTCGATTTCAGGAACTATCAACGTGTATGATTCATTCAGTGGACGAATGCTAGACTGCACTCACATTCTCTAAAATTCTCATAATTTTCAGCTGTGCAAGACACTCTCTGTTTCATTCAGAAACGTCCGATGTATTTTAAAAATCCATTACTGTCATTTACACCAGACTACACTGGACTTGCACCGGCGGCGCATACTTTAGTGCTTCATAATTTATATCGAACATGTTATAAAAAATGTCTGGTATTAATATCTTTTTGATCATATATGCTTCACACTGGATTTTTGTCAGATATAACTCAAGATATTCACCAGACACTTACACCGGACTGTCCAGTGTATCAGCAGAATGTGTTTAAAAATTTACGTTGATAAGAAGCTTTTTTTTTGTCTTTTTACAATTTCTTTTGTTTATTGAAAGTATTATCTTATGTTACACACATAAGTTTGACTTAACTTTTTTTGACTTATTGACTTTCACGTGTACATGGGGTGACTTGGAAATGGCTTATTGAAATAGTTTTCTTGAATGAAATCAAATTTTATAAATTTATAAGTATTTTGCGTTGTATTAAAAATATTTTAAGATGTGCAAACCATGTGTGAGAAAGTCACACCCCAGTTGACAAATTAATGCTTAACTTAAGACTCAAAATGTTATATTCAAGTCTCAAAATAAATACTGAATACTGAATAAAATGCATTTGACCACTGTCTATGTCAACATCTCTGTTTCAATATTTATTGTTTACAATTTGCGCGCGCTTCTTATTTTACCGGAATACGTCCTAAAAATCCGTCATTTAATAAAAAGCGTGACGCGCACCGTTTTTGGTCCAAAATTTCACTTTTTTAAATTGGAATGAATAATCCATACCAAGACGCACTAGAAAAGTGCTTGGCCAAGAAGAGTTTAGTGCTTCTAACAATATGTTTTGATTTGGCAAAAATCGCCGAAATACATAACGTCAGGTTACAAAGTCATAAAGTAAAAATTAAAATTTTGTCAAGCTATTTTCTGCAAGTACTTTTCATTGCCTTTCATATGAAAAAAGCGTTTTTACAATTCCTTTGATGAACGGTGGGAAAAGTTGAGTGCATTTTGGACCTTCCTTAACCCGCTCGAAGTTGCCTAGGACCAAAATATTTTAAAATTTCAAAATCTTTGGAAATGCTTAAAAAACAAACAAATATTTTAAAGAGCTTTGAATTAACTTTCTGAAACTTCAAAGAGATTCACGTTTTCATTGTGATTGACATTTTTGTGATTTTGGCTGTTTATGCATTACTTTGAGAAATAATGACGTCAGCAAATATCTGATGACGTCATCACAGGCCTTATGTTACATCGTTTTTTTTTTTAATCAAGTTTTTGGGCCGAGGACCCCCTCAAAGGTCGGCCTAAATAGGGTTAATAAGCTTCCTTACCTTTTACATCAACGACTGTGAGAGTGCTGTTGGTCTGTCTCCCTAACAATGACGGTGTCACACCCTGTGCTTGGCACATAAAGTAAAATTCATCCAAATAATCAAGTTTTTTAAAATTCACAATAACTTTGTATGGTGTAATGGAAGTCACATCAGCTTTTTCCCCAAGTAATGTTCTGCCTACCGGTAAAATTTTGTCTGAGTAAGATGCTATTTCGATGAACAGGGCCCACGCTACCGGGGGGCCAGGGGGGCCATGACCTCCCCACTTTTTTCTGATCTCTAATGGATAAAAAAAAGATAGCATTTATAAGCCTTAAAATTGTTCTTTGATTCGAAAAACAGTTCGTTTTTAGCCTTTCTAGGACCTTAAAATTCGAAAAAATTTCTGCCCCTCCGCGCCAACCATGGTGGCGCGTCGGGTTGACACTAACCGAGTGTATCACTGAAATATGGCCCCTCACTTTCGAAACTGATGCGTGGGCCCTGGATGGCATAGGTTTCCGGTTTCATCTATTTCATAGCTACGTTCATAGGATTTTCAAATTTTTAAGGGAATCCCATTGGGATACACAAAATACAAGGAAGTTTGTTTTTTGCTGAAGAAAAGGAGAACAACCAAACAAAATTTAATTCCTTTATAGTAGATGCATTTGTAAGCGATAATGTATAACAGAAGACATGAAAATCATCATTTTTATCTGAAATTACTTTTATTTCATCAGACACAAGTGACAATTAAAAACCTTTTTCCAAAGAAATTTTTTGCAAGAACTCTAACGCCACGTTTACATGAGAGTAATAAAGTGATCTTTCTACGTATCTTGACAGAAAATTCAGAAGTGGTGTATTCAAGATCAAGACAAAGCATAGACATCAGACGCACGCTATCCCTACTAAAAAATTGAGAAAAATTTGATTTTCCGTGGAAAACTACGAATGCTTAATATCTTATCTTATAATCTACGCTTATAACGAATTTTTTTTGTTTTTTAACGAGGCACATTTGCATATCTTTTAGGCTGAGACACTTCAATTAGCCTTGAAATATTATTTTGTAAAATTCTATGACCAGATTGAAGAGTAGAAATGGACCAATATCAAATCATTTTCGACCTTAATGGAGTAGCGGTATTTATCTTATAATTTATATATGATTTAAGTCACAAAAATTTGATATAAAACTAACATCTTAAATACAATACAAAAAAACAAAGACAAAAGTCATGTAAACATAACATAAAACGATAAAGATCTTTTTTTTTCGTCCATCACGTTCACTGATGTTAATGATTTGGGTCATCACGACGCGTGTAGAACAACACATATGCAGCTTTTGACTAAAAATTAATAGATGAAACTAATTGGACAAATAATTATACTTGGTTCAAATATAACTTTTATACCCTTCGTAACTTCTTAGTCCCCCCCCCCCCCCCTAAAGTGGAAACATTATAGCCTCCTAACAACTTACCCCAATTTCCATTTTAGATGGAGGGTTATATTCGACAACATACTCTCGATAAGTGTGACACTGAAAGGACCAACCAAAATTTTACGCAGGAGGAATAGAAAATGTCCCACTTATCGAATGTCTCTAGTTATCCGAAGTGTTTTGTATGAAAAATGTTTTGAAGGGAACAAACTAGCAATCCCACTTAGCGAATGTTGTTAAAGCAGTTTGTATGAAATTCCACTTCTCTACGGTCCCATCTATCGAGAGTCTACTGTACTATACACTTAAATCTCGCCTCTTCAAAGTGTGGTTATTATCTAAGCACTTAGCCTAGCTCCCCTCAACTGGAGTGGTATAGCCTTCTAGGCACTTACCCCAATCCTCTCTTTAAGTGAAAGACTTATAGCACATTGAACACTCAGGACTGTTTTGTATCGTAAGAGCTGTTGATTATCATCAGATAAACGTAATGTTAATCAACTTACGACAGGAGATGAAGCATCGGCTGAAGATACTGAAGAATCGTCAAAACAATACCAATTTCCGTCAAAAGAATTTACAGCATATGCCGTGTCTATAAAAGAACATTTGGTTTAGGGTTATAATTACATACACTAATACTATTGGGAAAAGGGTTTACAGCGTATGCCGTGTCTACAATTCAAAATTGGGTAGAGGGTTATTATTATATATATTATATACATTAATACTAAGGGATAAATCTATCAAAATAAAATATTGACAACTCACAATGTCCACCACCAAGTCCACCATAATGATTCTATGAGAAAACAGGAAAGACAACTTGGTAATATGAACAGAACAATATCTAAAATTTGTATTTCAAATCTTACCGCTCTGCAGTTTTGAACTAGTCATATCAAAAACATGGTAGATTCAGCCTAAATACTTCAATGATAGGGCAACAAAATGTTTTAAATACCATCAATAACTTCAAATTTATGTGTCGAAGAAGAAGTAGTATAAACCTTCGTGTCTTAGATTTAATTTCCTGAGAGTTTTAGACTGGTGTGATCCTTACTACAAATCAGCGAAGAATAAGATATTAAGAACGTTTAAATCTTACCGATACTGCGTGAAGGTCATAAACTGCCCTCGGGTGGTTCTTGTTGATTACATAATCGGTTAGATCTAACGCCCTAAAAAGTGAGGTTTAACCAAAATTATCAACAAATTCCAAAATGCGGCATCAAAACCTATACATGCTTATGAATATAAGTTAAAAAAAAAATTCACTGGCACTTACGTTATAGGAAAATTTACTAATGCGTCCAGTTTATCACGGTGATATCTGAAAGTAACAACAATATTTAGTAAAAATTGGAAAATATACATAACGACCAGGGAAATATTAACAATTTGACTAATACGTTTTTACGGAAAGCATAACTTTACAAATCCCCCGAGAAAACGGGAAATATAATCCGAAACGGGTAAATCGGATATAAGTGCCGTACGGGAATTGTGAGGAAGGAAAATTTTATTTTTTCAACTCCGAGTGCCGTACGGACACTCTTCATCGCTATGCTTTTTTTTAATTTACACCGCTATATCTAGTGGCTTTAGAAAAATGATAGACTAGTTAACTAGTCTACAAATCCCCTAAAATGATCAAAATGGGGAGATATTCTTATTTATGAAAACAGCGTAGGATAATGATAGTCTGGACAAAGTTTTAGCCTGTTACTATTTTTTTGTGGCTTTGAGGATCTTTTCTTCTGACTACTGCACTATAATCAAATATATACCTGTTGTAAGAGAATCGTTTCAGGTGAATAACAAGAATCTTTGGTAATGACCACAAGTCGAATTTTTTGTATGCTTGACGATGCTCATTACACTGAGGACAAAACCTAAAGGGGAAGATTAATTAACATCCAATATTAGTGTTATTTTACTCTCATTAAAGAAGAAAAAGACAGAGAAAAAAAATAGAAATTTGTCTCTGAACAGAGATCAATGGTTAGGAAGCTTTTGTTTAAAAATATTCAGACATTCTTGCACTGCCAAACTCGATAAATTCTTTTGAAATCTTTTGTTACATGCAGTTACTTCCCAAGGGCTCAATTTTCTAATGAATATTAAGTAATTCAATAAGCGAAAGTGCAAATACGCCACGTCATTGTTTGTCAAGTTTGTAACGAGCAATAAATATTTCGTTTGGTGTTTACTGCAAATTTGGTTGTTGGAAATGCCGCCTTCCATTCCATGTAAAGACTTTGCTCCGATACTAAGCAAAAAGCACTAGCAAAAACACAACTTGAAAACACTTGACTTTGATAACCGATCAAAACAAAAAAAATCAATTACCATGGATCTTGTTCACCAAGTTTCTCCTTTTGTAAAAACAAGTCAACACAGTCTTGAAGTTGTATTATATTATTCTCAGGATTTCGAGTTTCTTGCATACTTGAATGCTTCTCATATTCCTATTAATTGAATATAAGAACAAATTCTATCACCTTTTCACATTGAATAATGTAGGAGAAAAGTGACCAAATTTTTTACCCAGCAAAATTTCTATTACTTGAAAACACTACTTAAGACATGGTGTCCTATTACCTCCTAAATGGATTCGTCCCCCCCCCCCCCCTTGCCGTAAGACATAGTCAGTATGACTTCCACACCAATACATTTCCAACTTTCATCACCCGTCCCCAACGATTGAAAAATCTGCTAAGGAAAGATTAACTACTAATACACTTTAACCCCTATCCAATCATCTTCTATTTCATTGACATTGACAACAATATTCATTCAATTAAGATGTTGCAACATAATAAACTTTTTCGCATTGTCAAAATACTAAGAAGCGGCATGAAAATATAGGATTCCCCTCCCCCCACACACAAACACACACACTTGATAAAAAGTTTTCCCCCATTAGGTCTAGATCCCTCCCAACCTCCCCCTCCTTGTCCAAAAACTCTCCCTTCTCTTAGAGGACATCATGTATAGACTATATTGTTCAGACACTTCTTGTGCAAATTGATTTTCCAGTTGACTGAATCATATCATAAACAAGCTTAATCCAATGTGAGAAATCAATAATTGAGTAATCTCAAAGGTTAATATTTTCAGGGGGTCAAAACGTTCCTCACATTATTCATTTTTGAAACTTCTAACCCCCGTCCAAATTCAGTCAAAAAATCTAAATACACTTTTCCAATTACGACATCGTTCGTTAGCAAGCAATCATTGCAGTTCTAAAATCACTGAAGCAAAGCCAGGGATTTACACATGAAGTCTGCGATGAGACTAAAAGATACTTCTATCCGCGTAGGTTTCATTTTAGTATATGTTGTAAAGTCCGGTGAACAATTTGCCTGACATTGCTTTGTTCCAGATGTACCTACAAAACACTTACATAGACTAGATTAGCACCTGCGTGAACACAGGCTTAAATCGTTTCAAAAGCCAAGCGATTTCTTATGGCATATTCGATTTCTTATGGCATATTCAATTCCTTCAATATTCATCCTGAGATTGCCAAAAGTTCTCAAATCAGAGGCCTTTTTATGCTGATAGTCACGGTTAAAAACATGTAACAAACCGATTTATAGATTTATAAGACAGACGTTAAATGTAACTCACGACAGCTTTTTTTTTATCGTAATATTCTTCTTTGGTTTTTGGATACCAGTCAGCAGCAAGATATGATCTTGATGATATTCTGACAGGTTCATTGTCATCGTAATTCAATGTGCTGATGTCAGTAGTCCCTGAATGGTTGACGAACTTCAAAGTGAACAGTTTTGAAGGAACTGGGTTCTTGCGACCACGTGTTTCTGATTCATACTGTAAATAAAAAAACTTATTATGTATAAGCAAAGCTCACAATACAGCATTCAAGATTTTGATTAATTCAACCTTCTTAAGGGTAGAATTTTCACGGAACCAATTCACACTACCCCTAAATCCAAAAATTTTACAGATTGGCTCAATCGTAAAATCTCCTTTGAAAATTCAGTGTTCTTTACCTTTTCTTTTTGTAACTTATTTTGTTACACATCGTCGATAATGATCAATTCCTTTATTTAATTCTGCGAATCTAGTAGATTTGAACTGGTCATTCGTAAAAATTTGCTCCGCCAAAATTTCTACATTTTTAGTGTCAATAGTGTTATTTCCTCGCAACATTCTTCAGAAGAAAATTCAAAATCAATTAACAACGCTATCGATACCTTTTCAATTTCATTTTCGCTCTCGTCAATTCCAACCGTGACAAATCGCCTGTAAAAAAACCAGTACAATGGTATATGTAGATTGGCTGCAATATCGATACTAATTTTCAGGCCCTTTGAGGTCTTTCGTGCAAAAATACGTCAAAATGAATACAGGCGAAAAAAGAGGATTTAATGCACTTAAACAATTTCAAACTTTTGTACGATCACGTAGTTTCTCTCTAATGAAGAACAGGTCTTTTGGGGAAGGCTATATGGTGTTTTAATGATTTACTTGGTTGACCTTTAAGAAAAGTTATTTGTTTGGTAGTTGAAACATGAAAATAGCTCGAAAAATATGCAGCAGTTTCGTTAGGCTGACCGCAGAACTTAACGGATCGCGCGGCGCATGGGTGAGTTATTTTTAGAAATGGCGAGTGTTTTTTGGACGAGTGACAAAGGCGAGGTACACAAACAGTACTGTAAGTGAGTGTGATGGCGACGCTGTTGTACTGGATGACAAGATAATTTGAAAGACATAAAACAAATAAGTGAACGTTTTACTTTGATATCAACTTGAGTTGCAATTGAAAAATAGAGAATTCATTTAATATAGTATTTCTGATTTTCACATTTTGAAAACCTTAAATGCCTGGATGAGGATGTCCTTAATCTACCCATTATGTCTATAAAACCTACCATCAACTGGGTGTGGATTAACTTGGCTTGCATTGGGTAAATTTCTGTATTATTTTCCTTTCTCTCGAGGCATAAGCGATAGTTGTTCTTCCTTAAAAGGAAAAACAACTCTTTCTTATGCCTCGAGAAAAGGGCAAATAATTTTGTATATTTTGTACTAACATAAAGATCTTGGTGCTTGAAGTATTTTTGTATGTAAGTCAAGCTAATCTCCCCAGGACTCTGCAAATATGTCGGTTGTCCGGTGTTCTTGTTTGTATATCAAAAAAATTCAACCATTATGACATAATTTATGTCAATTAAGGACTTTAAGTAAATTTTGGGGGTTTTACAATGCCGACTAAGCTGGGCAAGGTGTTAAATCGAAAGAAAGGCGTTTCACACCAAACATGTCCCAGCATACTGTAAAAATTTCGTTGTTTTGTTGGCTCCCTGGCAGTTTTTCTGCTTCAGTTTATAAACTGCTTTACCATTGCAGCTACCTGTGACTTTTCTTAAAGAATGTTTCATATTCAATTATTATTACATATACTTCCTTATGACTGTGTCAAAAAATCCAAAACAATATCAAAAAAGATTTTGTGTGTTCTTCTGGGAATAATTGATTGTGCTTGCACGAAAACTGAAACATGAAATGCTTGAAAAAAAATTGATAAAATTTGATAAAACTCCATTTTTAGCTAATACGACTATTAGCGAAATAATGAACTTTTGCCAAAATTTTTGGTGTCATCATCAAAATTTTTGAATCTTTTTCTATAAAATTGTATAAAATTTAGAAAACTTTTAATCTCTATGCCAAAGGTTATTAAATGTCGGTGTCAAAATTTAACTTGAGTTTTGTCATGTCGCTATTACGACTGAACCTGACTTTAGCCTGGTTCACACTTATTCGCGTCTTGCGTCGAAAATGCTTGAACACAATAGAAATTCAATAGAAGTGAAGCAGACGCAGACGCAAGATATCAAAACTTTTTGATTTCTTGTGTCTTGCTTGCAATGTAAGCTTTTGATACGCGCCTTACGTCAATATCCAAAAATGTCACACTTTTATATATGTTGTCATTTGTCATTAGAATAATGAAAAAAGATTGTTCAAAAATATTAATTCTATACATTGCCAGACAGAGTTAACCCTATTGTACCCGGGCTTTTTTAGGTGTTTGTAGTCCCGTCGGGGGGGGGGGGGGGGGGGGCTTTTTTGCCCGTAGCCATAACTCCAGATTGGCTTATGCTAGAAACTTAAAATTTGGTATGGAGGTAGCCCTCAACAATACAACTAAAAAAATCATGCTGAATAAATGGTTGCCATGGTTACCTGATGACGTCATCATAATGTCAATTTTTGGAAAATTTCTTTACAGAGCTATATCTTCTAAACAAATTGCTTTTTTTTAATTCTGTTTTGATTTTCTTAAAGTCAAAAGAAAGGCCTTTCATAATCATGTCATCAGATTTTCATAAAAATTAAGTCTTAAGGCACTACGAGGCGCCAAAACCGCCACAAATTGGCCCCGCCGCCATTTTGAAATGATGACGTCATCAAACATTTTTTTACATTTGACATGATTTTTTAATGAATTTAACAATCTGTGAAAGTTTCAAGTTAATATCATTATCCTATCAAAAGTTATTAGTAGTTGAAGTTCTGGATAAGGTTGTAAATTGACACCTTATGTTACATAGTTATGCATAATTAATGACTTGTTTGAGATAATAACTTGAAATTTTCAGTAAAGGTGTCTAATAAGTTTTTGTTAATTTCTGCAAAATTTCAAGTTCATGACATAAGTATTTTTAGAGTTATTAAAAATATTTCGGCCGCAGGTAAAAAAATCATGACTGACAGAATTTTCGCCATTAATAGGGGATGGTCTTCAGCAATGTCTGCAGAATTGTAAACTCTGGATTTTTGAACTAGTTTCAAATGATTTTTTGGTAGGGAAGGAAATCGATCTGATTTCTTGTGTTTCCATCTCGTGATGCCCACGTGTAAAGTCGTGATTCGTTTCTTTGTTTATATAATGTATTTACAATGCTTAGGTTATTGATTGCATAAAACTGTAACATTCTTTCACCCCTGCTGTTTGCTGTCTCTGCACAAAATTTACCTGCAACTGTTGGCCATCTGATGTAGGAATTGCTTCCTTTCTTAGCATTAAAATCACCAAGGATGATGTAATCATTAGTTGCTGGTGTACCATTAATTTCATTTTGTAAAAGGTCATAAAACGTATCAACATCAGCGTCACTGTAACTGCAGTCTGGGGCATAAATCTAAAAAATGGTCATAATACCAGGTGTGTCAAGGCCCATCAATCTTTCTGAGACACTAGATCGTAATTAACTAAGCTATTTGCGATTTTCTTAGTTATTACAATAGCTACGCATTGTCTATGGATCTGATCGGACCTTGGTGAGTGGATATAAACATAATCATAGGATTCAAAGCTTTCGGGAGTACTGAGATGAGTTTCGGATATACCGAGTATGTCGATCTTCAATCGAGACATTTCATTAGAGATTCTGCAATTTTCTCTCTTCGTATTTTTGGTACTAGGTACTTTAAAGTGTTTACGGTGGAATGTTGCGGTCAAATCAACACAAAATTTTTGTATGGCAATATCAACATTTATCGCAGTCAGTTATGAGCCTGTACCAGACCGCTGCACCAGTACGGAAACCGCGGGAAATCACGGTACGTTGGTCTGTTACGGTTCAAGCGATTTTATGATCCACTCAGTCCTAGTTTTTCAGGACTGATCTTAGACGG
>JAUBWS010067166.1:0-14452 GCA_032270445.1 Darlingtonia californica
GCCAACCCATGGTGGCCCTTCGGGTGACTCTATCTTTGATTGCCCCCCCTGGGAATACTTTCTGGATACGGGCCTGGTCTGACAACCCCCTTACTCCTGTACGCGTGTATGCTTTCATCCCCCCCCCCCCAACTCAGTGTACAAAAAGCTGTTAAGAAAAACAAACTCACTAACCTTTTTTCTATATATTGTATTTTTCGTTTTTCCAAGAAAGATGGTTTACAATAACTAACTAACTTTGAACGGCTTGTTGTTTGATTTATGAAAACAAAACAATACATTTTTTTTTGATAGTGTACGTACGGCTCACGCTTGACAACCTACCCTTCCCCCATACGCTATCATACGCCTTTGGTTAGACTATCCCTCTCCCCCTCCAAGCGTACATACTTTATGGATGGCCCCTTAAGTAAATCAATTAATTTTTTCCTGTAAGTATACAACATTTACAGCCATAAACAGTCGTTGTTGAAGTCCCCTGAAAATTAAAAGCAGTCTGGGAATGTCCTGAGCATTTCATTAGTATTTGCAGTTGTATAGTCATTATAGTATATGCAGGAGATTGCTGGTTTGATCCCAGCTCCCAGACGACCATCTAAAATATGTTGTGTTTGCGTCCTCCGGCAGTCACACATCCTCCTGAGTGAAACCTGAATTCAGGGAGTTAATTTTTAAATACTTGACCAATTCAATCATCTAGGCGTGAATTTGATGTGATACATGTCTGTCTGTGGACAAGGAAACAACTGATTAGCCTTCAAAAAGGTTGGTGCTAGTGAGACCAGACTATCTGCAATCATTCTATACAGTAGATGGGGGCGACTTGAAATTTGACGGGGTCACTTTGAACCGCAACAAAAAACAACATTTTCTGGTTTGCACTTTAAATACGATGTAATATGGCAATTCCGTTTTAATCTGCAACTAACAAACATGTAAACATTGTGAAGTTTAAAGTGCAGACCAGAAAATATTGTTTGTTGTTGTGGTTCAAAGTGACCCCGTCAAATTTCAAGTCACCCCCATCTACGGTATCTATCTAGCTGTCTTTTACCACCCTAAACTTAGCCTTAATGCAGAACAAAATATAGGTTGTATTATAATTAAAAGTCTAAAAAGATAAATACACTGAAACAAGCTCCCTAGGGATAGATTATTACCAACTATTGTAGTAGAAATTCTCTGCCTTCAACCCAATGCCCACCAAGAAGTGAAACAAAAACATACCGTAGAAAGGAGACGATTGATCCCTTTGACTCTCTGTTGGGGTGTGATGTTTGGTAGGTGTTCTTGAATTATCTGATCCGTTATACCCTTAGAATTTTCTTTACATAATTCAAGTACTCGTGATTCAAAGTCAACAAAGTCAACTGGTTCTTGTTTCACTTGTACGGCCATCTTGTTCCCCCAGTCTGCGGCACGCTTACTAAATATTTCCAATACTTCATCGTCATATCATTTTAATCGGAAAGTGGTTTATCCCAATATCGGAAAGCGGGCAAATAGGACGCATGTTGTGTTGTTATCCCAATTGTTTACACTTGTCTCGCCTTTTCAGGTTTGTGTATATTGTTTTTCTTGAAAAAAGTATTTGCTAACTAAGCCAATTGCGGTAAATATGGAATAAATAACATTTCAAAACATTTCACTCACAGTTTGCGGGAAGACAAGACAAATCGCAGCACTAAAATGAGATGATAAGACAGAATGAACGTTGATATAGTAAAGCAAATTCCTCTTCCAATAAGTAAATCTACCTTTCTTCCTGTAAACTCAACACGTGATTACTTAGCTTTTTCTACACCGTTATCACAAGGTGTTTTTGTCCATTTGTTGGTCAATGACAACAACGAAGATGAGGAGGACAGTCAAAGCAGCGGCAGTAGTGACAAAGAGGACGAAGAAGAGGAAGGAAAATCACCATGCAAGGTAGTTTTTCCTATATAGACTCATTCAATAATAGCCATCCAAACTCAAAATGAAAGTATCTCTCTCTACCATCTACCCCCGCTTTTTTTTGGATATGGCAAATTGATTATGGCATTGGCAGTTCTACTAGAATTATTTTGCAATACCAAAATTGTATGTTTCAATTCATGGCATCTGTTAATATGTAAACAATTGTTCATAATGTGTGCTAGCAACATAAATTCTAGTAATTATGTTCATTGAGACATATTTATTGAGGGTAGCTTCATAAATTCTAGTTAATCTTTAAATAATAAACCTTTATATTAAATGCAAGAAAATCAATTTATAACATTTGAGTGGTGTTTACTACGTTTTATTCTTACTAAAAGGGTAACATCTCAATGCAATGTTACATGGACTGTTTGTGAAAATTTGAGCATAACGAGCATAGTTCTACGCGGGCATGAGGCCTTCGGCGGTAAAAATTACCTCACCATAATTCACAAGGTTCCCTGCTGTAGGTGTTTCACAGGAAGGCAGGACCCTCGTTGATAACAGTCCAAAACTGAACTGAAGAGGCTATCCTGGGTAAACATTTGTAATTTATAATAATAATAATAATATGCTTGATTTGAGGCCTAGCGAAGAACAATTAATTATTACTTTTTGAAAATGTGTATCGCTAGGTGGGATAACTCCCTCTTTTCCTTGTATATATATTACCCTCAACAAAAATTGCGGAGAAAAGGGGTGGGTGGCAAGCCAGAGTCAATCTTTAACTCAACCAATCAAAATGATTGCGAATATTAGATAGATGTTTATGTCATGGTAAAATGATAGCATGTTTTGTTTTGTATTTTTGCTATTGTTTGAACGAAACACACATCATTAATTATGCAAATGTCATTAGCTGATAGTGACATTTATTGGCATAATATTTAATGAAGGGTGATAAATCAAAAGAAGGGTGTCAAATAATCATATGCCCAAATAAGACATCGTTATTACCATTATTACTCACTTAATCTTAAATATAGTCCTTCCTTATTTATCGCACATACAAAACTAATAAAGGAGCTTAAGTTTCATCAGGCAGTAATCACCATATTTTTTCCCAGCTTCCATTCATGACAATCATATATAGTACAAAAACCTTCTTAAAACCAACATCCAAAAAATATATGGATTTAAGATTCAACAAAACCATTATCTATTTTGTTATGATTTGTTTTGATTATGTTTCGAACCATATAATGTTAGATTTTGTGAGGTGAAAACGTTACATTGCAGAGAGGGCATAAACGCATTTACACATGTTGTTTTCTCGTTTATGTCTGCGAAAAAGTTGTAATGTTACTTTACCACCATACTGTCATTTAGAAGGGCAGTAGAAAAATGAGTTGCTATTAAATAACAGGTGCACAAAGATAGTATGGTATCCAAACTAATGTATTGTCTGCATGCTCCTATTCATGTACGTACTCTATCCATGCAAAGGCTATTTGATGTGCAAGACAAGCACAAAATTATCTTCCAAAACTTAGGAATGTCCGTATATTTTTGTTTTTGCAAAACCAAAAGAGTTCAAAGTCTATTTATTAAGGGAAAAACCAAAAGAGTTTGAAAATCCAAACTCTTTCAGCTATCAAAGTTTTTGAGTTCATAATCATTTTAAGGTACACAAAAAATTTCAATCCTTCAAACCCTGTTCTAGGCTTACTGCATAAATAGCTTTTTAGCATGTTTTGATGGTGTCTGAGAGCAATTAAACTTTTCTGTTGGAATTTCACTGGCACACAATCAAGCAGTTAAGAATATTTGGCATGACTTTTCTTGGATTCAATCAAATTTAAAATCACACACTTAATGCCAATTAGACCCTGAGCCATAAAAGGAAGGCGACATTGCATTGGACACATGTCTGCTTTGTCCAGTGCACAAACTGAAATATATTATTAAGTACTGGACAGCACTGACAGCAGTGGACATCACTGGACCAAAACTTTTTGAGCAATGTTTTTGATAATGCTTATTTTATGCTGCCCACTATTCTTCTGTTTACTGTTTGACACTAGCAGGTGTTCTTACTGTAAAAAAAAATCACCTTTGGTTTAGACTTATATGGAATACACACTGGCAAATCTAAGACAATCTTTAAATTTCGCCCTACTTATTTTTACTAACCAAGTTACACACAACAATATTGATCTAAAATATAACAGATCATTCTGCTCTGGTTTTTAGTTGTGTTGCAAGTCAGGCAACTCTTTTGAAAATTTGGTGAAATAATTTTTATAGAAAAGCCAAATTGTTTTGTCTTTTTTGTGTAAGTGTCATGTTACTCACTTTATTATAAGTCATTTTGATGCAAACCTAGGGAAAAACTACATAGGATCACCAAAGTTACCTATGATTACCTATGATTATGATCTATACACAAGTTAGTTCAAATTTGAACCATTGATTAATTTCTTGCTTCTATGTCTAGTCTAGATTGAAATACTGAATACATTTTGTATTTTATTGTAACTTTGGGTTGAAAAAGATGAAAATCATGTCTCTTTTGTGTCACATGACTTCCTGACTTATCTTTTCTTTCTCATGCAATTAAACTTAGAATTAATATTTCATGCATGCACCTTTATCAGATATAAATGCCCATATTTACAGATTCAATCATACATCATGTTTATCAACTTCAATGTTGATCTTCAAATAATATTAAAAAAAATGGGAATAGCTTAATGTTTCTCCTTTACGCAGAGTGCTAATCAGTTGCAAACAACAGAAAAATTTTGTTTTACCAAGAACTTCTTGCCAAAGTTTCTTAGAAGTTGCAATTTCCAGAATCTGTAAAAAAGGTTTGTTTTAATGTCTAGAAAAAACTTGAAAGGTAATCACCGTTTGGCTTTTTAAATCTATTTTTCAGTTGCTGAAAACAAGAGTTTGGTTTGCTCTGATAGATAGAAATGTTTAAAACAATTTTTTATCACTTTTAGGATGTGTTTAAGCTAGCTGGTGTGCATGAGTCTGGTGTTCAATATATCTGCTTTGGAAACCAAACTTCAAAATTGCTGTTAGCAACGGCTTGTTCAGATGAAGTTAACATATGGGATTTTTCATCACTGGGTAAGTTTTGATGACTTTCACGTAAGTAGTAGGTAAAGGTTTAGTTGGTTTTTTACATACTGCAATAACATTTTAAATTTAGGTCAGTTGATATTGACTGGAGCTCAAAACGTTTGGAAAAGCTAAAAATTGGTGCAGGATCTGTTTATTGATTGCACTTGAGGAAAATTCAATTGCTTTGGCACCCCCATCCGTTGCCCCTATCTCTATGCTCCCTGTCAATTATCATCATGTTTGTAATTGTTTTAAAATGTTCTGAAATACTAAGTTGAGTTTATATTCACTGTTTCTTTTAAGATGAAAATGAAAGTCCACAGCAATACATGATTGCACAGCATCTGGGGAGTGTACAATGTATGTGTTTTTCCAATGATGATTCGAATTTGGCAATAAGCATCTCAAATGAAATTTGGATTATCAACACCGAGGTATGTTCGTAATGTCCAAACTTTACGTGCTGTACAATTCAAAAATTTTCCAATTGAAATTACGTTTCTAGTTTTCAACCTTTTATTTTTCTTGAGTACATTTTTATAATCATGAGCCCACACCAGTATATACTGACTAAAGTATATACTGACAGTAAAATCAATTTTAAGAGGTTATTTATTACTGTCATATCTTTATAACTATCTATATCTCATTTAATTTAAAGTCTGCAAAATTGGTTGCACAGTTTGTTGGAAACCCTGAATTTGCTCTGTTCATGGAATTCTGCCACACTATCGACCGCCTGTTAATCACTTTATCAGATGATCGAACTTACAAGGTAAATTATATATATATATATGAAAATAGATGGTTCAGTTTAGCCTTATTCAAATCTGAAATTTCTTTAAAAGTGTTCAAAAAACTGTTTTTCTTCAGATTTACGATATTGTAGAAGATACACCAATTTATCAGTCTGCAATTATCTCATGTAAGTTTGATATGTAAATAATAGCCTTGACTTATGACTTTTTGTCATTTCTGCTATTGTCAGATTTTTCATCGCAAAATAATATTATCTTTGCATTGTGGCAAATCTAAGACTTTACCAGTTTGTGCACTTATCGAAAATAATTAAAAATTTCTAAATGAGAAATATCATTTGAGATAAACTCTAACGCTTATGGTCTGTAGATGCACAAAGACGTTATCGGTTTCAACCTCATTTGTCTCTTCAATTCTTTATATTTCTGTGAATGTTCGATGTTACGATGTATTTTCATGGTAAAAAAGAACTACATTAATGTGTTCTTTTTTTCATTTTCAGCTTTTCCATTCTTGTCACTGTCAGTTCATCCAATGGAAAGTTATTTTGCTACTGGTTCAGCTGATGGAATGGTAGGGATAACTCTTAATACTATGAGTATACTTCATCAAGTAATAATCGTCCTGTGCTTCTGCTGGTTTTCTTAGAGCATTTATATGATTATTTTATGGGCTTTGTATGAATACATAGTCCAGAATAAGGGTTGTTTCTAACAAAATATGTCTTTGTACTATCGATTAAAAACCTACTATTTAGTTTGAGTCATGTTTGGTTTTGTAAGTTCTCATTGTTTTCCCTGAAAAATATTTTTCACCAGTATCGCAACATATTAGATTTTGGACGAGACTTATGTAATGCATATCATTACATTATAGCAAAAAAAAATGTGTCGATTCAATAAAATGTTTGTTTCCTTTGTTAATCTGAAAGTTTTCAACTGTCCTATTTTTTGAGAATTGTTGAAAATTCCATGAAACTTAAGGGTTGTGTTGCATATATAAAAAATTAAAAATATGTTAAATTATTCTGTTTTTCCTTCTTTTTAGTTACGTGTGTTTGATATGACTCTTCATAACAGTTTACACGAAATCAATATTGCACAAGCTATTAATAAAGGTATGGTCATTTCATTTGCTCCTTGAAGATTTATCGTTCGTACAAAGATTCAGTCTGTCCAATACGCTGCTATAAACCTTTATTTGAAGGCATTTATAAGGCGAAATACACTTACTAAGAACATATAGAATTATTGGTATAACTTTGAGCGTAATTTACACATTATGTTAGACTTAATTTTGACTTCATTTTGTCTACCCATACTTCCTTTCACTAGAACTAGATGATTCAACTATAACAGAGGCTCCCATCATTTCATTGAAATACTGGAAGAGAAAATCAAATCTTGCGCAATCGTAAGTAAAAGAATATTGCTGCAGATGCATTTAAAGTTTCATATTATTCGTCCTTTTTTCCCCACTGCTTTGTGGGTCTGAGGCCGAGTCCCTGAGCTCAACATATTTACAAGGACTACGGTGATGAAAATTATCTGACCGTTAATTCCATAAGGCTCTTTGTATGTGTTTTAGTAAGGCTGAACATTCATTGATAACAATTCATAAGAACTAAGAAGAGACAATCTTGGATAAATGATCGTGTTAAATACGTGTATATCCGGTATTCATGTTCGTGTATTTTCTCCAATACCCGTTCGTCCAGCAGTTTCACTTCATCAAACATTTTCTCGATCCGTACAAACTAAATTTTGCCTGAAATCCGTACCCGGTTCTCGAACTATCGCTAATTTTTTGGTCCCTGATAGGCATAAAGAACTCCGATTAAGTATTAGATTAGATCCAAAATCGGGCACTAGAGGCTGACCTTAAAAAAAAGGCTGATAAAGTTACAAGTTTAAATTCTTCACTAAAGGAAACTTGGAGAAGAGTTGTACTTAGCTATAGGATGCAGCGATTCATTTTTGATTTATAATGCAAACTCGATGGAGATGATACATATTCTTTTCTTTGATTGTAAGTACATATTTTTGTTGTGTTGCTGCCAAAAAATTATGAATTCTTTTCTTCCACAATCAAAATATTAGAAAACTGTGTTTTGTGCAAAAAAAGAATGCAATACATTTTACATGTTTGACGAAAAGCAACTGTAACAGGGTTAATCTTAATTTTCGATTATTAATTTGAGGCGATGAATATTACGGCAGAATTTGGTCACATCGTTATGTTTTGAATACCTTTAATGAATTTTGAGCGCTTGAGAGTTTGCTAAAACATCCCAGCAGCTTTAAAAAAAGTTCTCTTTTGATAGGAAACATATCGATTTTAACTAATACCAGTGTTCAGAAATTTTTGTTCTTTGGCAAAATTTGATCCTGGTGATCTTGCAAAGGTTGTTCTTATAAAAATAGTGAAAATAAATATTACAGAAAGTACATTAATGAATAAAGCCAATGTGTTGGTTTATTTATGAAGAAAAAATACGAGTTGTTTATTTGATGAATTTATGTATTAGTAACATATTCACACATTTTTATTTATACTTTATATTTCTTAATAATTTATATCCTACTCGTATGTTTGAATGAAATTTCATTGACCTTTTTTATTCGACTGTTGTTACAACGTTTCCATTGGGTGTGCATTTTACTTTGTTTTGAAGTATCCAATTTTTGTTTACTGTTTTCTGTTTTCAAGTACGGCAACACGTTTTTATTAGGTCAAACCCAAATCTAAAAAAGATATCAGGTGTTAGAGCCTTATTAGTTATAAGAATATTTTTGAAAATGTCGAAATCTTTAAAAATAAACAAATTTATAAGAATATTGCCCCAGTTCGTTTCTTTAAGTTGTTTAAAACGTTTGATAAATAATCACAATTGACAAAAATTAAAAAAAATAGATTTCGAGGTGAAATAACGGTTACTAACTTCAGAAGGTCAAACATTTCCATCAAAAGTTAGTGTTGCTAAAACTGGCAATCACTGTTAATTCCTATAGGGAGGTAGGAACCCACTTTTATAACAGTTCTCTTGTATTATTGAAGTGATTATTCTGGGTATACATGAATCCTGAACCTAATCCCTATTCGTCCGAAACCTCCACTGTCTGTTCTAAAAAAATTCTAGTCGCGTGTACGTCCAACATAAAGAATAATCGTCGACTGCACAGCTTGGCTGTTCCACAGCTGCCCTCAACACGGAGAGAAAGTTCATAGAACTCCTCTCTAATATCATAATTGAAAGTCTCTTTGCTAGCATCTTGTAAAACATTTCTTTGTTTTTAGACAATGTTATTGACAATGGTTTATCGGAGGAGTATAAAGCATTTCCATCAGCAACGCAAGTTGATTTTTCATCTGGTTTAGTACAAGCTGAGGTAATATTCTCCTTGCCAGGAGTGATCTTGAATAAAAAAGTTGCTAAGTACTTAAATACGTCGATTCCAAGGAAAGTGGACATCCGCTGTCTGTTCTAAAAAATTTCTAGTCGCGTGTATTCAAGATATATTTTGAATGATTACAATGTGGAACAAGGAACGTGTGTCACTCTTTGGTTCATGGGTTGTGGTGCCTCTTAGCCCCTACATAGGCATCCAGAATTATACAAATTCTGTGACTAACAACCCTAGTTCTATAGACTCTCATGTTTGAATTGACCTAAATTTTAAATTTTCAAAACAAATTACTTCAACATAGATAATATGGCTTTCATATACGACACATTGACTAGGTGTGACTAGTAAAATTTATCAATTACTATTTTCCCATAAGATTCTATGTAGCCGTGTTTCTAGAAAAGCAGTAACCTCTATAATAACAGTTTAAGATGTCTGAGGAGGGCATCCTACGTGACTACTAATAATGTTGAGGATTTGATTCTAACGATTGAAAAACGGCAGCATAAAATAAATTCTCATGATGCGTACTTATGTATCATCATTTTGAAATATGATCTATTTAATCCAATTTTTGTTTTAGCTGAACGTATCTGTGTTGTCTCCTACGGATGCGTTGTACGTTTTTCAAGTCCATCCAGATCATAGTGATGTAAATCTTGCATTGGAACTAATGTCTATGTAAGTATTCTTTTGGTTGGAAAATATTCTGTTAACTTTCTATCGGTTGTTCTATGCTTTTTTCTGCTGGCAAGACCAGCAAATGGGTAAACCAGCAAATACTACTGAAACATATCATATGTAATTTGAATAGTAATTCGACGACCTTGCGAGCACGTAATATCTACGGCATTTGAAGTTTATACATTTAAATTTTGACTTATGGATCCGTCATTTGACGTCAAAATCCAACATTTTACGTGAATTGGTATATTGTTTATAATGGGAGGGTCGTTTGACGTATATAGATGTGATTTAATATAAACTGATGGTGATTGGTTGTACTAGCTCATAGTTAAATTGATCATTTCGTTTTCTTTTAGTGACCCATTATACCATGATTCACCTTTGAAATCAGAGTTGATTCAAAAACCTAAACTGGATACTAGCAGTAAGTCAAACCTTTGAATTATAATAGTGAGGTTAAGCAAACCAAAATCTACGACGTATGACGTTGCGCAGTCGTTTTGGAAATTGGCATGCCAAGCAACTTTCAGCCGTACAATCGATAAGTGTCTAAGTTCGGCTGCCGGTTCGTGTAGATTTCAGTTTGCTTAACCTCGCTAATGAATACAATAGACCTTTTCTGTAAGCCTGTTCTCCATTGTAGTGCTCGTTTTTAGTAAGTGAAACTTTGCAGGAGTTTGAAGGTTGGTTTTTGTTTCAAGTTTTGAAAATGTCAAGAAACAGATTTTTCCAATAGAAAACACTGCAAATGTTTCACCCACTAAGAATCTTGAAAAACGGTGGAGTTCGATATGGTAACCTTGAAGTGAAAAGGTCTATATGTAGAGTGAACTTCTAAAGGCTTTGCTATAATTTTCTGCTGTTTTTTTAGGGAGCCAGTCAAGAAAAACCAGTAATGCTCGTCCAGTTAAGAAAAAAGTTGATAAGATGAATCAACCACTAACATTTCACAGAAAAGTATCATCTTCGGGATATAAGGCAACACCGAGGTATTTTTATGTGTGATGCGTGCCGTGCCGATTTTAAACTCAAAAATACTGGTACTCAATAAGTTAATTAATTGAACATAAGATTTTCTAAATTTCTAAAAGGCTTACAAATGAAAAATTTGAAGTCTGCTATTAACTAAGCTTGGTCTATAGTTCTCGGGTCCCGCAAGCCTAATGCTTCGATTTATTTGTTTTCTTACGATTTTGAAATTTTGTATCCACAAATTTGCATGAAGGTCAATCAAGATTGGATAGTCAAGCAGATAAATCTCCAGCCCTAGGAGACTTGATATCAGAAAACTTTAATATTCTTCAAGCCAAGTACTTCAAGAAACTCTACCGGAGACTGTGTGGTTCGCGGGTCATGGACACTAGCAGGGGTCTAAGACCATAAAAATTATCTTTGGAACATTGCCTTGAGATTTATTAATAAATGTAGTCTTTTGTATTTTGTTTGTATTTTTACGTAGAAGCAAAATGTTTACACCGCAGACGAATTTTTCAAAATCAAAGAATGGCAGCCGAAAGTCGTCAAATTCAAGCACAAACAGTTTCAAATCAGCAAAATTTGATTCGGTTGACGGATCAAGAGTAATGACGAATGGTTCGAATGGAATGGCTAATGGTTCGAATGGAGTGGCTAATGGATTGAAAACAAAAACAAATGGATTAAAAACAAAAACAAATGGATTGAAAACAAAAACAAATGGATCAAAATCCAGTAGAACAAATTCAAAAACAAAAGGAAACGGTTCATCGAGAGAATCGGAAAATCCAGTTGGTCCATGGGGACTTAAAATCGAACCAAGGTATACTTTCAATTCTTCACATTGGGACTCTCTAAGAAAATGTATGTTTTAAATGGTGAAAGCAACTTTACTTCTTGCTCATTTACAGAGTTTAAGTTAGAATTTAACTGGGTTAAATCTCGAAGAAATTTTCGGGAAAATCGGGACAATTTTTCAAGCTGATAAATGATAATGTATCTTTCCTCTAAAGAGTGAAATTTCTGAAGAACGGGGAAAGGTATCAAGTATTGATAATAGGTAGCAGAAGTTGAAATCTTTTTTCGTATACAAGATGAAATAGAAATTTGGTAAAAATTAACTAGGTTAGTTCGAAGAAAATTTGGGTAAGTGAAGTTGGGAAAATCGGAATGTATCACAAGCTGATAAATAGTACTGGGTTACATAGAGACTCTCAAAAAATGGAACTTTTTGAATATACAGTTCGTTACAAAGATCTATTACTTACTTCTATACAAAATGAATAGAGGTTTTGTGAAAGTTAGGATATATTTTTACTGAATTAACTGGAACTAAATTTTGGGAATAAAATGGTCTGTAATGTCTGCTAATTTTTGACATATTTAGGGAATTGAGGTCTGATTATCCGAAAGAGAGTGATCCACCCATTAAATTAGTGCAAGAAATACAACTAACTGAAAAACTCGTTCCAGTTACCGATATGTGCTTCACAGGTGAGTTTTATTTGCAAAGAACTTCCTTCAACTGAGTTGTTCTAATTCATGGTTCATCACAGACCATTGAGTAACTCAGTTGGTAGTAAATAGCCCCAGAAAAGGTAGGTTGTGTGTCTCACGCGGTCCGTAGGTTTTCCTCTGAAAGTTCCAAAGTTCTGTGATGCATTTGCAAGAATTTCTGAAGACATCAATGTAAGTTTATCTTTTAAAGCTAGTAAATTCCTATTTAAAAACAGTTCTGAATACACGTTTTTTTTATAAGAAAATTTTTATTAAGAAAATGAGCCTCAAAAACCTCCAAAATCTTAAGAAAATTTTAAGAAAATCCCCAGCCTCAGCGTGTCAAGATCCAATTTTTGGAGACATTGATATTTACATTTACAGTTACTAAATCCCCATAATTTCAAAACACAACACAATCAAGTTTCTTTTTTCCAGTCAAATATACATCCTAACAAAGTTTTATCCTAAAAATAACAAAAGAAGTCTTTTTTCTTCAATAAAAATAAAAGATGTCTCAAATAAAATACATAACTATAGCTTCAAATAAAAGCGAGCAACTAGAATGGAGGAATAAAAGAAAAAAGAAAAAAATTAAGAAAATCTCAGCCTATATTCAGGCATTTTGCTAAGAAAATTGAGGTTCAGGTAAAAAAACGGTTTTCTTATAAAAAAAAACGTGTATATCGCTAAAGTCGCTAAAATAAGAGGACGCAACAAAGAGTTGGTTTCAGGTGGTTATTTTGGCACCCGCACATAAATTACCAATTGAAAGTTTCATGCTATGGATAAAAATCAAAGAAAAGAGAATTATCGAAGTATCCAATCAACTGCAATTTTATTGTAATTTTACTAATACCCCGTTCTTTCCCAAAGTCAGCTAATATGATTTTTAATTTCTAATTTCTAATTTCAGATTGTGGTAAAGCTGTTTTATGTGCGCTGTCCGATAGCTCATTGTTGATGGCTAAAACAAGAAATTTATCAAGTGTTGCATGTTACACAGGTGACTTTTCATGGCTTAGATCTTCCTTACTATTATAAGCTCTACACGGCCAAATTCGGGAAAATAGCTCGCAAAATTTAAGGAAACTATTGATTCTCCAAAATTTTGGTGAAAATGCGCAATCATTTTTCATCCGGACGCAGTATTTGCTTTGTTAAAATTACTAATTTTTCGAAATCGCTAAATTGATGGAAATTAGTGTGAAAATAGATTTTGTCCATGGATTGATTTCTTGATAATAATGATAGAAAAACTTTTTGCGTGATTTTGATGTTTGAATTTACGTTTTTTCAATTTCGTCGTATTAAAAATAGTCCCAAAGAAACTGAGAAACAATTTGATTTCTCTGACTTTTTACTAAAGAACAAAAACTTTTGCTTTTACTAGATCATAATGGCATAGTGAATAGCTGTGGAATGAACCACCGGAATAACTATATGATCACGGCAAGCTCTGATGCCACTGTCAAAGTTTGGACGCCAAATCTAGCGGAGCCAGTAATGACAATGACTCATTTACGGCATAATTTGAAACAAGATGATAATGATCCGGTAGTTGCTAAGGTAAAGATAATCGCCATCTATTCAAAGGAAAATTTTGTGGAATTTTATCAAGAAAATGAAGCTTCTAAAGTCTGTCTCAAAAAATTGGCAGTCCATCTTCAACCCTTCAAAGTAGGCCAAAAATAGCCAAAATAAGCCTAATTTGAAAGTTTGTAACTTCAAAACCATAGAAGCTATGAGAAAAGTGAAAAAATGCATGAACTGCCAATTTTTTGACACAGACTTTAATTTTATGTATTCGTAATCGAATTGATTTTCCAAAGCAACATATTTTCAAAACATTTTGTGAAATCACTGTGTGTGACGCCTTTAGGTGCTCAAATTTTACTTCAAAATTGCAACCCTATAAAGTGGGACTTCATCGTTAATCGTCATACCCTTTTAGAGTGACAAGATTTAATATCGTTTAATTTTTACTTTAAAAGGATTATAACTTTTTTGGCCGGGAATACACCTTTCCCGAATTAATTATTCGAAAATTAAAACTTATGATTTTAAATAAATTTATACTTTTTCTTAAACAC
>JAUBWS010067177.1:0-14449 GCA_032270445.1 Darlingtonia californica
GATGATTTGATTACTTTTTGTTTGATTCGATTAATCAGTTTTCAATTAAAATTTGATTAATTCAAATACAGTAACAAATATTAAACCACGTTAACAGCCCGTACATTTGTGCGTTATTTTACATTATATTTTTGAATGGTTTTTTTCAGATAATTGAATTAACCAGACATGGTATCAAATCAATCAAAGCAATCGAACGTTGATCGGACCAATTGAATTTTCCAAGGTTCTTCCAATTTTGTTTGGCTCGATTACCATTCGCTTGATTCAATTAAAAATCAAATTTCAATCGTTCAATTGCATTTGATTAAATTAGATTGATTCGAAAATTGATTATGTCTGGGCATCAGCTTAGCTGCCATTAGAGCTTCGACTCGTCACAGCCTGGGTAATATAAATGTATACTTAAATCTCAGGCTACTTTGTTCTTTCGTTTCTGTTAAAAAATCAAAGTCTCCCCCGCGCACACTAATTTTTGTGTTCCAATCAGGTCATGAGATTGGCAATAATAAAACATAATTCTACTGTAGCTAGGGAAAAAACTGCACGGTAAAAGTTTAATTTTACTCTGTGAAGTTGTTGAAAATCTTGTGCATTGTTGTTATACGAGATTGGAACTAGCACTTAAATGAGAGCGCAACCTGATTTTAATTTTCTCACATCCCAAACAGGTGAACTTCACCCAATGTAAAATGAAAGATCCGCCACAGATCTTGGAAATAATAAGAAACTTGGATTTTCTCAAAAAATGCATAAAGTGAAACATCATCCTCTGAAAGTTTCATAAATTCCAGTTGTGCACTTCAAAAGTTATAAGGGCATAAGGCCTTTTTTTTGTCTTTTTTATGATTTTTTTTCTTAATTCAAACCATTACGTAATAACCACTATGCATTACATAATAGCCACTGTCAAAAAAATTAAATTTTTCTCATATCAATCAACTGATGCTTTCTTTATGCAATAAATCTGATTTTTTCCAATAAAAATTTGGATTTTCTTGATTTTTCTGGGAAAATAGGAGACATGGTAGATGTGTGGGAAGCGTGAGAAATTTTTGAATACATACAGTGAGATGCAGGCAGTTGTTTTAAATGGTGTGAATTCCACACACAACATGCGTGAGAGTTGGCAATGCTTCAACGTAACTAAAACTATAGTCTATTTCAAAATACCTGAAACTAGAATTAAGAAAGCTTTATAACTTTATAATTACTGAATAGAATTGAATTTTGTTGGTTTGGAAAGATATTGTAAAGTGGAACAAGCTGCAGGAAAATATTCCAAAAAAGAAAAAGTGAAGGTGAAAAAATGAGCTTTTTATTGAAGCAATGAAAATGTTTAATATTTTCATGATGGAAACCTGAATGTTTTGCAACTTCAAATATGAAAACGTTTCTTGAAAGCAGATTTATTACTAAAAGTTTAGAGGTAATTTTTGGTAAAAAGGGCAAAAAACAGCAAAAAATGGCAACAATGACCTCTATACTTTTGGTCATAAATCTGCATTGAAGAAATGTATGTGTGATTGCAGGCCATTCTTTTCCAGGCCTGCAACGAGATTTCATGACTATTATCCTTCGGAGGTGCTCAAAATGTCTTAGTCTGCTCCATGTTATCTCTTTTTTGTGTGTAATTCTTCTCTATTCTAATGTGCTGATATAGACGTACTCCACAGATCCAATGTACCATACCATTATCAGTTGTTGTGAAACGACTGATTGCCTCACTTGATGCTGACCAGGTTTTATAGCCATTTAGTAAAATTTTTCTGATGCAGGAGCTGAAGGTATTACCCCTATTTAAGGACCACCAGTTTAAAACGGCCATATTTTCATTGGCCCAAATGTGGTTGACTTCAGTATGTTTGACTGTACCTATATGTACCATGAGTCTCTAGGGAATTTCTCTATGCCTGAAGTTGTTGCTTTTAAGGTCCTCCAAGTTGTTGCTCATAATGACAAGATCTTCTGCGTATAGAATTCCCAAGGATAGCCACTTCTGCATTTACGATTGAGAGCTTCTTTAACAAAACAGCAAAAGCAAAGGGCTTATACTGTATGACAGAACCTGGATGTACAACAACCATTACATTAAAACTGACACTAAGCTGATGGTTTACTCGCACTTTCGAGTAGGCACTAAAATATCGTACATGATTTTCACAAGTTTTTCAATGCATTCGTCAACCCTTAACTTCCTCATACATACATTATGATGCTGAGATTAGGAAATAGTAAAAAATCTAGACGTTAGAAACAATCTTTGGATGATAGATTATGAGAAACAATAAAAAATATTTCTCGTTTTTGCAAAACATCTACATATTCTTCTCAGAGCTTAAATTTTTGTTATCAAAGTAACATCGAAACAAGTGGTATTACTAAGAAACATCTAAGATTACATTATTTTAGGCTGAAATAGTAGAAATATTAAGTAACTTTGAGGCTGCCTCACAGAGGGTGTTTCTTAATAAGAAAAAAGACAAAAAGCTCAGAGCCCACCAAAGTACTGAATGGGGAACCTAATCAAAAAAAAATGTTTTGTCAAATATAGGCCCTGGCAATATTGGAAGAATTGCTTTTGGAAGTAAAGACTAAAGAGACAAAAGGAGGGCACTCCTCCTATCAAGCAGGATGACAAATAGATAGTCGTATTTCGGTTCAAGAAGAAATGCAAACCCATGGTCTCTGATTTGTCTGTGAACGAATTATATCTGTATACCAAATTAAAAGGAAATCATGAAAATTTAATGGTGAAAATGTTTTGCTGTAAAGTGTGTAATTGTTTTACTCTACTTCTCTTATTTTATCTAGTGGTATACAAAAATAAAAACATGCCTGCAAAATATCAAGATCCAGAAAAAACAGTGTTTGTTTCAAATATTGAACAGAGGGTAACAGATGAAACCTTATGGGAATTGTTTCTACAGGTGAGCCACATTAATTATAGATGCTATAGCTACGTGTTCGTTAATTTTTAAGTGAGAATGTTTTATCCCATAAGTAGTGATGGAAGACCATGTTATCGGTACAATTTTGATTGATATCATTAGTCCATAATACACGTTTTTGTTTCGTAAGAAACAAGAATACGAAACACGAGGCTCAAACTAGCAAAAAACTAAGAATCGCGTGAGAAACATTACAAGGCTGAGATTCAGTGATATTGAAGGGATTGTGATGTTTGAAACATCCTTTGCATGGTATTTTTCTCGATAACGATTAACGATGAACGATAAGTATATATAAAGATATTTAGCAAAACAAGCTGTATGACTAAGAAACATTTTACACTCAAAAAATCGAAATCTTAATAAGAACTTTGAGGCTGCCTGGCAAAGCGTATTTCTTAATAATAAACGTGTATTGCAATTTCAGTGAGCGCTCTGTCCTCTTTAAAAGAAACACCAACCAGGAATCTGTACTTGTATGGTTTCACTAGCGAAAGCCTTACATCATACTCTGGCCTTTCTAGTTTAACAGTATAATTCCAATAACTCCGACCACAAGACACCAATGAAAACCATCCGGCTTATCCAGGGTTGCTTGATAAAGTAATTGCCTCCTCACACCTCCACGCCAGTCTAAAAGAGCTGATCTTTTTGCCTACCTGGAAGTTGAATTAAAGGAGCATTGCTTGCTTTTGCACAACTGCGTAGAATGGAGAAAAAGTGCCTGCCTAAAGCAGACTATTGATGAGCACTCAGTGCCCGCCCATACTTTCTATATGAATATGCCTGTACAGAGTTTGTACTGTAAGTTCACCTTTAAGAACGCGACCACTGATTCCCTATTGTGCAATAATTCAAAAAATTTCAGTATTTCAGTCAAGAGTTGAACAGTTCATTAACTGAATTTTTGTCAATGTGACTCCATGTTGTTTTTGTAGGCTGGACCTCTGATCAACGTGCATATTCCTGTCGATAGAGCTACCGGAAAGAATAAAACATTTGCTTTTATCACATATCGAAGTCAATGCTCCGTGAGTTACGCTTGTGAACTTTTCAACACGTTAAAACTTTTCAAGAGACCGATTTATTGCAAACCAAATGAATCCCAAAGTAACAAATCAACTGCTACACCGACTGATTCTGTAACCGCCAGCCCTAATTATGCCACCCCTTCGCGCCCACCCGCCCAAAGTAGGGATCAACCATCGCCATCACCATCACCTCAATTTGATCGAAGTAGAGATTACGATTCGTACAACGATCGTGATCGAAACAAGAACGATAGGGCACCATATGGTGGAGATTTAAATCGATCTTACGACTCACCGCCCAGTAATTTCCGAAATCAAGACGAACGTTTCCGGAATCAGAACGACCGATTCAAGAATCAGGACGACCGATTCCGGAATCAGGATGATCGTTTCCGGCGATACGATAATGATCAAAGAACTTACGATAGCAGCCAGCGACAAAGATACGCTGGTTCGTATAGTCTTGCTTTTCAACAAGCGGTTGGCAATAACATGGGACAAATGAGTCGAAGTATGAGTCACGATAACTCTCGTAATTATGAACACCATTCTCCGAGAAACTCACCTAGCAATTACGGTCCTATGAGAAGTGACCCAGCCCGAAACCATCGAATGGGTCGTAGGGAAAAATCACAACCATACTAATTGAACTAATAACTTTACGTTGTAGTGTGTAATCCTAATGTTTGTACATGATAATTAGTTTTATCCTGGATTTTTTATTTTAAAACAAAGTCAACTTATTAGTTTTAAACTGAAGGTCTTTGGTTTAAGAGGTTGTTACATTTATTTGTTGTCTTCCTCACTGACAATTAGAAATGCTATTCCAACTAAATAAAATTTTCGTTTCGATTTTATTGTCTTTTAAACACTTTTCATTATACCTGTCTGGCCTCCCGCTATACTCCTATATTTTCATTTATTTATAAAATTCCAAGATTTTGTTGTAAGTTATTGTATGAACATTTCGTAACATTTTAATTTCGCGGTCTACCATAACTCATATTTTGTGGCATTTCACTCTCATGGTTTGTGCAAATGCATACGTTCCATGAAATTTTAATTTCTTATCTGAGCCAACAATTTCTTCAGGTGAACATATAAAAACGGTCCATATTTATTTGGCGTTTAAAATTCCCTGTAAGTACATTTTCATGTTTTTTTCTGCATTGAAATTTTGCGGTTTAATGAAAACGATATTTCGTGGCATTAAATGGATTGGAATTTGCAAATCACTGTTAATTCTGCATGGTGCATTAAGGTGTTTCCAGGAAGGCAGGACCCTCATTGATAGCAGTCCATGAAGAACTGAAGAGGCTATCCAGGGTAAAAATTCAAATCATTCATTCATTCATTCATTCATTCATTCATTGACCCCCAAACCTCAAATTTTTAATGCCGTGAAATTTCCATACAATAAGGTGTATTGTCATATTTGACACTCCTATATTTTACAGATCCCATCCTTTCATGTTTTGTGACTCAATTTAACGTTGTACAGTTCTAACAATTTCAATAGATTCAAATCAAGTTAGCAAAGATAGTGTATAGGAACATTATGTATAAAGTCTTTACTTCATTATTTTAGACTACAGATGATAAAGTTCAAACATTTCAATTTCAAAATTTTGTGAAAAGAATTGTAGACTTAAAGATTGCGAATTTTGGCCTTTTTACCGTATTTTTCAGCAAAAAAGAGCCATCTGCAATCTTTTCTTCCGCATTTTCCATGAAAATTTTGAAATTCCAAAGGTATTAAATACTATGGTAAAAATCTCTCAGTAATATTTTCGGCTTACGAAATTAAATACTCACTAAGGCTACCTTTTCTCAATTTTGGTTTCGCATTTTTAAGATCAACTTAATTCGCAATCTTAAATTCCGCTCTTTCATCCCCTTCCTCCTAAACCACTGATGCTATTATCGTGAAACTTATTACATAGTCCATGATAAAGGGTGAAAATTGCGGAAAAATTTCTATGATGACGTCATTATGTCAATTTGTTTAAGCTGCGATTTTCCGGATAAATATAACCCGGACACTTGAACCTGTAGCAACAGAAATGCAGGATAGATTCTGATAAAACTCCTTAAATTATAAGGCAAAAGAACTATTACTTCTAAGGTTATGAAAGAAAAACTGCCCCCCCCCCCCCCCACACACACACACTCCAGAGGTTGCGCTCACCCCCTCAAAATTGAAATTTGAAGAAAAATGACAAAAATTGAGGAAAATTCCAACGAACAATTTTTAGGAATTTATACCCTACAGTTGACGTTTATTAGCTGTTTTGTAAAGCTATTTTTTGTTTGTCAACGTTAAATAAATAAATAATTACAGACATACATACACATACAGAAGGGTGATGGGGTCACTTTGGTGCAATCCGATATAAGTATCCGGTCTACCACTCGGGTGATCCCGGAATTCTCCTCAACAGATTATGTGACGGAGTCTTCGATATCGAAACTAAGCTTTAAAACGCGCGTGAAACAACCTGTAAATAGTTCATGAAGTAAACAAACTTTTCCACCTCGTGCGCAATCGGGATTCCCTGCGCAATCAAGTCGAGAAAGCAGAAAAGTCACTTCATCAATAATATTAAACATTAAAATGAACTTATTGTCACTGGTTAGCAGCTGAGTCAAATGAACTGCATACTCACCTAGTATAATAGATCTATCATCATCTACATGAGAGTTCTGGTTTATATATTTTTTTGTGTACATATATTTCTTTGTTTTAGTATTTTTGGTTTTGTCCTCCTGTCTGCCCTTTGTCTGCCTGGTGCATAATGCTAGCTACATCAAATATATTTGGTGTTGATTTAAATGAATTTTTGGCATGCTGGCTCAAAGAAGTCTATTTTTCTAGAAATTAATGACTCAACTCACAAAGAACAAGAAGAAAACTAATAAATAATAATTTGGCCAAAATTTTGACACTACTAATACTCTCTACTAGTTGGTGCAGCTGCAGGTCAGGCGCGGATACAGAGGTGTAGCAAAATTTCAGGAGAAGAGTAATTGGTAGTTAAAAATTAATTATCTCTTACATATTGAAAATTCATAATGACATTCTAACAACTTGTCACCCTCCTCCTGAAATTTTGCTACACCTCTGTATCTGCGCACCTGCAGGTCGCATTGATAAAAGTGAAAAAAATTCATCTTCAAGTGGACTTCACATTGAATCCACGCAGAGATTTTGTTTACTTTACAGGGTTTCAATTAAGAAATGAAATTCGGATAGTGATTTTTGACTGAAATATAATGACTTGAGGAAGGCCCCCCATAGTGGGGCCTGACGAGCCAAGAAGTTTTTTGATTTTCAAATGATCTAGTTTGGCTCAGAGCTCACTTCTAAGACACGTTTTTATGCTTTTCAGCCTTTGTAATATCGCGATTCCTTCGTTTTGAAGGAAAATACGAATCGCAAAAAGTGAAAACTGTATCGTAAATTGCGATTCGCGATCCGCTAATTGGAACCCTGCTTTACTGATCTGCAATTTCTTGGAAAACGGCAAATTGAAATTGAAAATTGAAATTGAAATATTTATTTTCATGTAATAATACTACATAGTTCTGAGACCACCATTTTAGCAAGTAAACTAGTGGTGGCTACTCTCCTAGTTGTATATAACATGAGTTGAAAACGTTTTTTCCTAGGCAGGAGGTGCCTAATTAAACATTAATTGTTATAAAAAATTTAGTGAGACCTGGCCTGTTACAGTTGAGGACACTACCAGACTAGCTCGCAGTGATCATGCGATGATACGGTGGATATGTTCCTCAAAGCTTGCGGATAGAACCCCTCTCAATGAGCTGAGATCCAGGCTAGACCTCAATCCAGTAGACGAGACCCTACGCTGGAATAGATTGAGATGGTTCGGCCACATCCAACGCATGGCAGTCGACACGTGGCCAAGGAAAATTGTTAACTTTGTTGCCCCTGGAGCCTGTCGAAGAGGTCGACCTAGGAAGCAGTGGAGTGATAGCATAAAGCAGGACCTGAAACACCACAACCTGAAAGAAACATTGACAATGGATCGAAACAAGTGGAGAGAAGCCATCTGACCAAGTCGATGACCGAAACGTCCAACCCTCTAACTCGGGGAACAAGTGACGATAAACATGCAGTAAGTAAGTAAGTAAGTATATGTTAAATTAGGCAACGCTCGGTTTGCCTAGTTAAGTGAAATCAGTCTAAATCCTTGGTTTTATTTGATATATGGATAGCTGCACATTTGGAATACCATTAGTAGATCAGTTTCGGCGTGGCTTGGGTGCTTGGTCTAATGGTCACAAAATTTGACTGCCAATTACGCTGCTGGGGTTTGATTCCTCGCAAGTGCCGTATTTCATGATTTGTGTATAATGTGTTGACCTTAGGCAAATAGGGAAACGTCCGGACGTCTTTCGGAATTATAAATTGAAAAACTCATGGAAGTAAGTTTGTGCATGAGCTTTCAAAACATCTCATATCTTTTTCACGGTTCCATCAACAAACTGTGAGGATACCATAAAATGGTGGTAAAATAGGCATAGACTATGATGTGAACTTCAAAATATTTTTAAAAATTTAAGAAAAAAAAGACTAAAAATGCATTTTTTGGTGAAAATAGAGCATGTTTTTGATTTTTAATGCCTTTTTTGTAGGAGAGGTATTTTTGTTCTGTTTTCGGTTTAGAATTGATAAGACAATGTAGTTTATTTCTAGTTCAAAATGAAGTGCCAAAATATTCATAAAAATGTTTAAAGAGGGTGCCAAAGTGACCAAAATTCAGGAAAATGGCCATGTGACGTCACAACTTATAAATCTGATTTTTTTGAGATCACTTCATTGGTATTAAGTTATGAACAAGTTTTGGCCAAATTTGTGAAAAATGCCATTCTTTTACCTAAAATTGCTCATAACTTTCCACTATGACATCGTAAAAACCCTCATTTTAAAGCAATAATCAAGCCCTACCTCATAAAAGCCAAAGAAAATGTCAGAAGTCATTGTACTTGGCAAAATTTGCAAATATCACTAGAATGATGTCAAAGTGACGCCACCTAGTCAATTTTTTTGGAACTTCACCAAATTGTTGAGAATTTGTATATGTTGGTTTAGCTATTTGGAAGTAAGTAATTTGGAAAGTTCACAGAAAATCTTATATGGAGCAAACCAATCATTATGTAAAACATGGTGGTAATATTCTGCAATTTTCTACCATTTTTTAAAATGCTGCCAAGCAAAATTGTACAGAAACTGCTAGAAAGTTTCAAAGAAAATGTTACAATTTGCAGTAAGATTTCTGAGATTGTGCAACTGCTTTTTTGCACTACCTCATTCATGAATTAAAATGTAAAAAAATAGTTGCGAGCAAGAAAGTAAAAACAACATTTTTAACCAAGTATATACATGGATGAATCTCTATAGACCTTCATTAAGTGATTTCATAAACATTGCGCAGAATTATGTTGGCAAAGACTGACAGATTAACATATCGGTAACAAAACTTCCAAACATAACAGACCGTACCATTTTTTTCATCTACTTCATAAGGCCAATTCACTGGTGTAAATCGTTTTCAAAATTAGAAACTTTCGTTTTTGGCTATTCCAAGGGCTCCGTTTGCGAAAAATTAAACCCCTTAGATCATCTTTAGAGCCAAAAAGATCAACATCTAGCTCATTAGGAACAAGTTGAAGTGATTTGCAATGTTTGAGGCATATTTAAGCACGATGATATAGTTTGAATCAAATAGTTCTCTTTAATTGTCTTGAAATAAGGATTCACGCAAAGGAATGCACCCTTTGTTTGCAGCTCTTATAGAAAAAGCATCACCAATAAAGTACCTTACTTTCAAGCGAAAAATTTCGATACTTTTCCTGGAGCAACCCTATTAGATATTTTATGAAACTAAAAATTTGCACGTTGTACTTTAATATTATTCTGATACCCTGTTCCGCAAATTATTCTTTGACCTATGCAGGATGTTTTCAGGAAGTTTAGATAACTATAGCGAATAAGCTGGATGCAAAGCTAACTTTTTAACAAAGTCTACAGTAAACAAAAAATGGTTAAAGTAAATGAAAAATGTTTATGAAAAATAAAAATTGCTCACGGTAAAAATGTCTACGGTAAATAAAAATGTTTACGGTAAATCACAATTGCTGACGGTAAACTATTGATGTTTACGGTAAACACTTCAAATGATTCTTTTTTAAATGACGTCAGAAGGAAGCTCACGGTAAACAAAACTGTCTACGGTAAACCCTTTTCAGCATTCTATTTAAAAAATGTTTACCGTGAGCATAAATTAGCTTACGGTAAATGGAAAAGTTTACTGTCAACCATTTTATTTACCGTCAATGAATTTTTGTTGACGGTAAATAAAAATGTTTACCGTAAGCTATTTTAGTTTACCGTAGGCTATTTTAGTTTACTGTAGGCTGTATTTTGTTTACCGCTGAATCGTGAGACTCAGTGTTTACGGTGGTGCAAATCAACATTTTATCTTTTTGTCTTTATTTAAAAAAACAAAACTGTACTGTTTTAGACAAAAGGTATTTATTGACAAAAGTGTTTTGTTTTCAAATAAAATGATAAGATATACTTTGAATACCAGCATGTTTCATCAAAACTTGAAAATCTGTGTTTTGAAGCTGTTTCTGTTTTCCAACGTCAAAGAAACAAAAAGGTTTAGAAACATAACTTCACCAGTGTAAACAATCCTCTGAAATGATGTATTTTAATAGCTAATTGCTTGTCTTAATGTAATAAACATAATATATATATTTGCAATGAAATTTTATTGAATGTCATTTTAGATTTTATAAAAATGAACCATTATAACCCTCAACAACAACAGCAGCAGAATAACTTTGGTGTTTATAACCAGCCTTATTCAGGCAACAATAATCAACATTGGCAATACCAACAAGGTAGTTATTACCAGCATCAACAAAATTATTCAGGAAATCAGGGTACTCAACATTACCAAAATAATAGTTACCATGGTCAACAGTACCCAAAACATCAAGACTACCAACAAAGTTATCGTGGTCATGTGCAAAATTCTAAGCAGCCAGGTCATGTGCAAAATTCTAAGAAGGCCCAGTTGAATACACACCAGCAAGTATGTACGCAAAACTCTATAATAATGCTTTTCTTTTTTTATTCAAACACTAAAGTTTCATCTGCAGTATTTTTTAAGACAGTTTATATGTTGCATTCTATTATTTTAGAGTTACCAAATTTTTTACAGAATCACAGATATCACTCTTACAGTTATTTGCAAAAAATAATTTTCAGTTGTATTGATAACATAATAACTGTTTTCTGCCACTGTACAGAGAAATCCAGCCCCAGGGCAATAGTAAAGACCGAGCGCTTGCGAGAATTATTTTTGACGTTCGTACCACCCACCGAAACAAATTGAAAAAAAATGCATTGTAAACTATAGCATTCAAGTCTCTTGACTGAACAAAATAAAAACAAACTTTAAAGTCATTGATTCTACTGAATGAAAGTTTATTGTGGTGGTATGAAGTTGATACCAGCGATGAAGATGATGGTATTGTTATTAAGAACTAGATGTTTGCTTTGAAGGAGGAAATGATCTTAAGACAGTTGTTGAGTTTTTGGTAGAGATGGTTTCCTGAACGCTACAAATTCTGTTAATATCTAGACAAAAAACGCTACCTATGCTTGGTTCTGTTTGCGAAGGTACCATTCTAAATGGAACTTCAACATATGGTAATGCCAGCTGCTATTCTAATCAAATTTGAGAATTTTACATTTTATTACGTCATCCTGGCAATAATTTACTGTTTGAAAATAATCACGTCATATTATGCTTTGAAAATACTGAGTATGATATTGGCATGTACAGAAATTGGCAAGTTTTTTTTGTGTGGATTTATAAAATTAATCAACTTTTAGATTTGCAGATGTGAACCTTGTGAAAGGGATTTCAATTCACCATCAGCATTGATTGCACACCAAAAGCAACATGTTAAGGTATAGTTGGATTATTTAGTCTTAATTGGGGTGCAGTTTTTACAAATAAAATGTCTTCATAATTGATTCATAATAACAGCATGGAAATGATGCCAGTCTGAAGATACACAAAATCTAATGCACAATGGCAAAGTTTTCAAACATTTCATCAATAAGTCATAAGGGGTTTAGTCAAACATCTGACGTCACAAGGAAAGCTTCATTGCTGTACAGATATCAATTACTGAACGGAAATGTTTTCTCTATACAAAATACCAAAATAATTTTTTTGATTGAGCCATATCATCCATAACTCCTTTAAAAATCTTAAGACCTATTGTTTTTTTATATGTGCCAAGTTTTTATTTTTTCCTACTTTTCAGTGTGAAGAACCAAGTTGTGATTTTATAGCATCAAGCAAGGCAGTCAAACTTCATTTTATTCAGGTATGCTGAACGCAACATAACTTTTCTTCTCTGGGGCCAACACAACGTTGCGTGGTGCGTTATTTTTATTATTTGAAATGCATAATGTGATTACATATAATCATCAGGAGGGCATAATTACAAGAATCTGATTGGTTGTTAGCGTTAGCCCATGCGATTAAATCCGTAATAATGCCCTCTTCTATAATAAAATATATTTCGTAGACCAATAAAATACAATAAAGCAATTTTTTTTCAGTGGGGAAAAAAGTGCTAGAAAAGAAATGGGGCATACATATGACATGTCTTCTTTCGAGAAAAACAATACAAATTATGCCCTCCTGATGATTAACAAGGAATCACATGGTTATTGTCGTTCAATTAACAAAAAAATAACTAGCAATTCGTTATGTTTTTGTTAATTGCCCTCCAAACCATGTAAATTACTTATTATTCAATAAACGTCAAACCCTCTGTTTATTCTGCTTTATGTAAATCCACTACCAAAATACGAAGTACATGATATCAGAATCTAATGATCTTATTAATAGAATCATGAGAAAGGAAGATTTCGAATTGTGCTGACCACCCCAGAAGAAATAAAAAAATGGAGAGAAGAAAGAAAACGGTATGAAACAATTAAGAAGATGACTGTCTGTTAACAAAATTAATAGGAAAACAATTCATCTAGCAGAATTATTATTTATTAGAATGGAAATTGATATAAATTTATATGGAATCTAGTGAGGACATGGTGGCGAGGGAAATTTACCTTAAATGGGTGAGGATACACCTGCTTTCTTTAAGACGACATCAATCAAATATGAAGAAAATGTAGACATTCCATTGCTTTAAAGTTACAAATTTCGAGTCAATGGGAAGATTCAAATTAATCTAAGCAGCGAAGTCACTAAAATTTCAATCAACCATGTGATAAGTGGTGTTTTAAGACATTTTCCTCGTGTTCCTATCGGCTTCTATCGATTGAACAGCTACCACAATGTAACGTTTCAATTTGTTACAGCTTCCACACGTGACATTGAGACCTAAAGATAATTTATTTGGACGTTATTTAAGAGCTTTCTGTGGGGATCTATAACTATCAGAATTTTTATGAAACGAAATATGTTTGATAAGTATCCTTGAACCAAAACATCTATTTAGTGCTCTGTAAGTGATTTTCGTTTTCTTTGGATCGAAGTTTTTTTTTGAAATACATTATTCCTGGTTAGGCTGGTGTTTACATCGAAACTGGGGCTCCTTTGGGCATATACCTCTCCCCAATGTACACGACTTCACAATAACCACACAATTATCAGGTTTAATGGAGATTGGGCTCCATCTGTGCATTTGTTTGATGACATTCCATTGTTTCGTAGAATTTAGGTTCAATATTGAGCGATGCCGCTCTCCTCGTCTATTGCGAATTAGTGTAATGACATCGGATCGATAGCACAGTCGGTAGAGCAATCGCTTGCACAAGCGAGAGGTCGTGAATTCAATCCCTACTCGATCCGTTACCTTTGCGGTAGTTGGAAAGTCACATTAGTTAGTGCAGGATTTGCTGATTGATTCGAGCTGCCGGGTTTAACACCTGTAGCCAGATCTCCAAGCTCCACTCAACCAATTGAGTGTTGAGCAAATGGTATTCTCGACTGATGAGGCCTAATGAGGCCGAAACGCGTCTCGAGATCTGTGGAGATCATAGCTCCCAAGCTAGGTCTGAGCAGTGTGATCAAGCAACACATTGTTTTTTCATATTATTGCAATACGCAATTGATTAATTTTTTTGATAACATTTATAGAAATTGGCCAACTAAATCAAATATCGAGAGGAGACAGGCAAAACATGAGAAAAACAAAACTGATGGTATTGTTCTGGAAACTAAAGAATTTGTGTAAGTTATTCAATTTTTCGTTACATCCACCTTAAGCAAGAGAAAATCTTTTGTGATACGCGCAAAACAAATGCTGATTATTTAAAATAAGCAGAAGCTTTTCGATTAAAAAATCATCATCAGTGCGTATATACAAGTGTTCGAAAATTTACAA
>JAUBWS010067188.1:0-28665 GCA_032270445.1 Darlingtonia californica
TGTCATTAATTTTCCATTGCTTGCCATCTGACAACTGAGGCAAAAGAGCTTACCACTCTTCATACTATATATATATAAGGTTTTAGTTATTAATTAAATAAGGCTGTCCAGCCTCTCCATATATCTTTTAGTTTTTGGGGACGTTCATAAGCTTTTATTATAAAATCTTGTACAGATGTGATTTATTGAACAATCAAGTTTCTAATAAATCTTTCGAAAAAATCTCTCAGAAAATTAAATTTAGGAGAAGAAATTGATTTTTTGTGATGCAGGCATTGGATTCTGCTAGATTGAAATAATGTCTTCTTTTTTTTACAGTTCTCTTTTAAACACTCAAATGGGCTATTCCAGTTTTTTTCCATACATGGGGGTGGACGATATAAATGTCCATGTCCAGGGGTAAATAAAAAAAATGATATCCTGGGGTAAAACTCAAATTTTCCAGGGGTGGAGGCTGAAATGACTTGTCCAGGGATGAATATGCATGTCCGGGGATAAAAGTTGCCGTTTAAGTTTTTACCGGGGGTAAGTATAGCTTTTCCGGGGGTAAACATAGCTTGTCCGGGGCAAAATTTGCCTTGTCCAGGGGTTGAAACATGTCTTGTAAAGGGTAAATATGTGAAAAATTGATTCTAGCCTCCTATATTGGTGTCAAATTAAAATTGAGAGAATATGAGAGCTCGGGTGTATGTAGTGTTCGATTGAAAATAGAAGAAAACCTTTTGAAAATTTGATTAGTTCCATCAGTGATTTAAGTATAACAGTTTATAACAGTTTGATTGCTTTATACTCCATTAATTCGATTAGCATTTGATTGCTAACAATTCCCATTTATATGGTATTTTGAATGATGGCCGCTTAGTTGATGCTGTTACCAAAATTCAGCTTTTGTAAACACAAAAATTATTCAGATAAATATCGCATCAACACTCATTTGAGTTTGTTCTATATTCCCACACCTTTTTTGTCATACTGTGGCAGGAAGAAGAATTTTCAGAAAAGCCATTGCAATGCAATTTAATATTGGCGGGTGAACAGAACAGAACAACTCAATGTCTGAATACATAAAAGCCTTCTCATAAACATTTTGACATTTTTTTCACACTGGTATAAAACTTCGTAATTTATGGCTGTAAAATGTCACTAAACATGGTCAAGTTAAGACGAATTCAAAAAGAATTAATTCCGATGTTCATTAACCTTAATTAAATATTAATACCTTGCTGTCATAAAATTTCTGTGATGAACTACCCTTTTTATGAATGATGTGAAATATCTTAATTGATTGCTTTACCCTTCTCTACTTTTAAAGAAGCTTAATTTTTGTGTACCATAGTTCTATCTATTTTGAATCGTTAATTGGGCAATTAAGGTATTTTCCCGAAGTAAAAGAAGCATTTTGGATGGTCGCTTAAAACCTAATGAATAGAATTGATGTCTTGCTGTGATAAACATTCTGTTTATTTACTATCTTATGTTATGAAATGATTTACAAAAATTGAATGCTTTGCTATATACACCTATTTTTACCTTTAAAAAACACTTATTTTAAAGACTTTGGTAAGAACCTTAATTTGTCTTACCTCGTTTCCATTTTCTTTTATTGTTTTGTTCCGTATTCTCTCTATTGCCACGTGATGAAAAGATACCATGTCATAATGCAATTTATCAACAACAAAAACAAAGAGGTAATTGGTGGAGTTTTGTTATAAAACATCAACACGAAGTAAGAATTATCATTCAAGAAACGACGCCTTTCTTGTTTTTGATGATACGGTTGAAACCAATATATTCCTGGTATAATATTAAATTGGATTGTTTTCAATTCATAAATTTGAAATACTTGTTACATTTAATATCACTGAATTGAGGAGAACAACTTGAACAGTAAGTCAATTACACATTATTACCAAGAATTAAAAGGTATATAGTGAATAGAAATTTTTCATGATTTTAATTTAATAAAATCTATTAGCATGTGCTTTTTAAGAAGGATTTTTATCATTTATGTACAATTCTACCAAATTCATCTCGTCGCATCTACATTAAGAATACATAGAGATAGTATTGAAACTATCTCAAAGTGTTTAAAGAAAATGTTTTGCATACCTATACCAAGATACGATAATGCTTAAGGTTTCGTGTTAGGGACATGAACGATTTTCCTATGAAATTGAATCAAATTATTTTTGTTCCAATTTCTTGAGAATTTTTACTCGCATCGCATAGCGCAAAGTTAGCGTAAAATATAATTTACCGCGTGCAATTCCTGCTACCGCGCGACAAGCTCTTTCTTCCCGCTTCTTTGTAACTTTTTGATAGACTGTAGCGCAGTCTATTTTTGTTTGTGGTAAAAAATGCATGAAAACATGATTATATCATTAAAATAACTTATTATTAAAATAACATATTCTGATTATTTGGAGGATTAAAGTCAAAAGCGTTGGGACATTAGTTTCCGGTTTTATTGTTGCAAAAAAATTTTCTCAAAAAAAAATTGTTTCTGTTTGTTGATATAAATTTCTTAAGAAAAGAGGTTTTGCAACAATAAAGCACAGCCTGGGGACACGCAATTTTTTGACGTGAAATTTAAACAATTTGAAAAATTTGTTTAAACTTCACGAATAAATTTCTGGTGTCCCCTCACCTTTAAGGTGAGTTGCAGTTTGTTGCAGTTATAATTAGCTATACAAACCAACAAAAAATAATTTATTTCGATTTCATGAGAAAATCTCTTTTTCCCTCTCACCTTTAGAATTGGAGTAGATATAGCATGTGTGTTTCCTGTCTTGCATGCTTTTTTAAACTGATAAACTTATCTTGCATGTAAACAAAAAAGAAAGTTGTACCTAATCCGTACTAAATTTGGGCGTATTAATTTTCGTGCAAAGACTGTAAGTGTTATTTTACGTATTTATTTTGCGCGCAGGTCCTATTTTCTATGATTAAGAAATAAGAACACAGGGCCGGTGAAACAATTTAGAAAGAGGAGAGGGGGGAGGGGGCATGGAAAAGGGGGCATAGGGAGTGACCACCATGGTTGGGGCCGAAGGGCTAAGAATATTTTTGAATTTTGAACCCTCTAGACTGGAAAAATGTTATCGAACTCAAAAGGTTGTTTAACAAGCTTTTTTATATAATTGAAAAATCTCTTTTGGTTCACTTTTTAGTGTTTTAAAACTAGCGGGTTAACTTCCTTAAATGGAAAGTACTGTTAGGTTCAAAACTACTGTTAACCCTATTCCGGTCAGGTCGATTTGATGGACGTTAAACGGTTAAGAGGGGCAAAAATTACCCTCCTAGGTTTATTTGTCGGTGCCGGCTTAGTCAGGTCAAACTCATCGATTCCGGCATTTTTTTGTCTCAGTTACGTTGTGTTTTTTTATTTTTTCGTACTTTTTTAATTTTGTTCGTACTTTTTAATTTTGTTTGCAATTATTTATTTTTTTCTGAAATTTTCTTTTTTTTGTCTGCATTTATCTTATTTTTGTTCGCAATTTTTTTATTTTTGTTGGCAATTTGGCACAGAAAGAACAAAGTTATTCCTTCACAAATTACGTCAAATCACTATTGTCTCTTTTATAGGTGAACATGTAAGCAATCAAAAGAATATTCAAGAATGGGAAACAAAATATCACGTATTAAGACAAATGGAACGAACACTAATGTGGCAGACAAATCTAATCATAATGCTGAACAACAATCAAATAATGAAACAACAACTCAACAACAACAAAGTATTCAAACAACAACTCAACAACAACCAATCAGCCAAACAACAACCCAACAGCAACCAAGTAACCAAAAAACAACTCAACAACAATCAAATAATCAACCAAAAACTCAACAACAACAACAACAACAACAACAAAGTAACCAAACAACAACTCAACAACAACCAAGTATTCAAACGACAAATCAACAACAACCAAGAACTCAAACGACAACTAAACAACAATCAAGTAATCATTTGACAACTCAACAACAACCAAGTATTCAAACAACGACTCAACAACAACCAAGTGCTCAAACGGCAACTCAACAGCAATCAAGTACTCAACCGACAACTCAACAACATTCAAGTAATCAGATAGCAACTCAACAAAAACTAAGTATCAAACCAACGACTCAACAACAACCAAGTATCCAAACAACGACTCAACAACAACCAAGTGCTCAAACGACAACTCAACAGCAATCAAGTACTCAAACGACAACTCAACAACAATCAAGTAATCAGATAACAACTCAACAAAAACCAAGTATCCAAACAACGACTCAACAACAACCAAAAACTCAACAACAACAGCAACAACACTCAAGCAACCAAACAACAACTCAGCAAAAACTGAGCTCACAACAGATAAAAAAATCGACAAATATGCATCTTCATCATCTTCAACTGCTTGAAGTTAATGCTCTTGCTCAAACCTCGCTTCAAACGCTGTTATCGTATTTTACGAAAAAAATACAACTTGACGAGCAAAACCCTTCTTTTAGCATTGTTAAAATTTTACAACAAACGCAATCAAAAGTACAGTTGAAAAAGTGTTCAAACTTATTCTCAAATCCGACAAATCGTGATTTGGTGTACAAAGATTTTCCTAATGAGATACTGAACGATTGCATTGAAATCGAGAAAATGGATACTACCTTGCTGAAAGACATTCTCTGCAAAATAGAACAATTTCAAACAGCCACTTCTAATATTCAATGCACCATAATCCTAGGTCATCAAAAACAATGTTGTTCAAGCTGCAACCATGATTGTTCTACGTGTAAAAGACCCAGGTGCAAGAATAAAAATAATAAATGTTGTTTAACAAATGCGTGGTGTGAACATCCTTGCAATTGTGGTCTAACCAAAAACCAATGTGAAAACTATCAATATCAATGCTGTGCAAAATGTAAAACGTGCCTATATTGTTTGATGAAACAAAACAATGTCAGTGCTTGGGTTGAATTGATTAATAAACTTTTAGATTTTCAAATGAGGATACAATCAACGACTCAACCTCCACCTGGTTCTCAATCAACAGCTCAACCTTCACCGAGTTGTCAATCAACAGCTCAACCTTCACCAAGCTCTCAATCAACAGCTCAACCTCCATCAACTTCGCAATCAACAGCTCAACCTCCATCAAGCTCTCAATCAACAACTCAATCTCCACCAAGCTCTCAATCAACAGCTCAACCTATAATAAAATGTGAAAATCAGAAACTTAAAATAGCCATTGACATTATAAACATCTTCCGAAACATGGCATGTCATTTAACTAACGCTCAATGCAAAGAAATGGATCAAGGCACGTTTACCATCAAATCATTACCAGGAATTAAGGATTGGTACTCGTTACATCCAATTATTTCTTATGCTGTTGAATCGGTTTTTAATTATTTACATGACAGCAACTTCATAACACCAACTCAACACAACACTTTTATTTACGATTTAAAGAATTTGCTGAAATGCCAGAGTTCTTTTGAGCTACTAAAGATGAATGACGATATGAATGAAGATCACAATTACTCGCACGAACCATTCACTCTAGGTTTAACTGTGAAATTACCAAAACCCAAAGAAATTGACCTCGACAGCAAAGAATGTGATGACATTGAAAGGAGATTTAAAAATAGCTTAAACGAATTACTGGGATGTGAAGAGAGCCCAGAAACTTACGAAGTCAACCTTCAAAAATGTATGACTGAAAGTGAAAATGATTCTAAAAAACTCACAGTAGAATTTAAATTAGAGGCAATTTCAACCAGTGTTTCTTTGTATGTCTATAAAAACAGAAGATCAGAGGAATCAAATGAATTAAAGGATAAAATTAGATCAATGATAAAAAAAGTGTTAACGGTGAGGGAAGATGCTATTTCCTTTGTTACTTGGAAGTTTGGATCATTGATTATTCATGTTTCTATTAACAAATCAGATCCTTGGACGGATAATAAAATCAAGGAGATTGTTAAAACAAGTTTGCAAAACATTTGTGATGGTCTCAGAGAATACTTCAAAGAACTGGTTGTTTCATCTTCCCTGATAGAGCAGAAGATTGTGGCTAGCAATAATGTTGATTTAGAGTTTCAGATTTCTCCAAATCATTGGACATATGGGGAACGTATACATCAATTAGATGTCAAATTACTGAAGCAGATGCTCCTAGAAGAAAACAAGCCTGAAAAAACTATCAAAGGTATGTGAATTTTTAGATTAATGTAAAAGATTTACTTGGATGAAAAAATTTGAATGCTGCAAAAATCCAATTTTAAAGATTGGAAAGTGGAGAGCCATTTATTGGGAAACTAGATAAGTTTCTTTCAAAGTGAAAAGGTTAATAGGTCTGAGAGGGAGAAGAACTAAAAACAACGAATAAAAAGCTCTGATGTTGTAAAGCTATCGATAGCATTCCATTGCATTATATTGCATTCACTTCATTGCATTACAGTACATTGCATGACATTGCATTACACTATATTACTTTATATTGAATTACATTACATTAATCTAAAAGATTTTGGGTTCGTTTTAAAAGATTTTTGGTTCCTTTAAAAAGATTTTGGGTTTGTTTTAAAAGATTTCGGTTTTCTAAAAAAGATTTTGGCTTGACCCTTCCCGCCTTCCGTAATAATGGATATATTGAAATGCTTTACTTGTGTGTTTAATTTCGATTTTACCCAATACATGTGTAAAGCCTCTTAAATTTTTAACTCTTAATTAGTAAAAGCATTATCCAGAATATACAACAATCCTTGTTATACATGTTAAGGCAATTAGAGTTGGTGTTGAGATGTTTAAAAATGTTTGATTTAGTATCCTTTTTGACATGTTCCTCCATTCTTGTAGTTGTCTCGCCTATATATCTGACACCACAGCCAGCATATGTAAATTGATAGACAATCATGGATTTCATAACTAAAGGAGTTTTATCTTTATTGGAAAAGATTTTGGGTTTGTTTTAAAAGATTTCGGTTTTCTAAAAAATATTTTGGGTTGACCCTTCCCGCCTTCCGTAATAATGGATATGTTGATCATGGATTTCATAACTAAAGTAGTTTCATCTTTATTGGAAAAAAGTTGTTTAAATTCAAATGATGAGAAAACGAGTTTAATCTTTGTGTCCCGATTGCAAAGTCTTTTAAAGATTAACTGGTTTCTACTTTAGTATGGTTAGAAAAAACTTTCCTATAAATGGTAATTTTTAAAATCAAGGTATTTCTTGATTATTTAACTGTGTTTGTTGTGCATTATGAAATTTTTCGAGATACTGGTTAACTTGGTTTTCAATTAAAGTTTTTGGATATTTGTTAGATCTTAAATTTTCGGTTAATTTTTTAATGTCCTCGTTAAAACAACTTCAAGTTATTTTAAAAATTTGACAAATTAAGCATTTGACAAGATTTACTTTATATAGAAAAGAGTAAAACTGTGTTTATGTTAGTTATATGTGTGTCTAGGAATGGAATCTGGTTATCGACGTTTAATTCCATGGTGAATTTAATGTTGGGGTTTTGTTGATTAACCCTATTCAGCCTAGGGGGCGGGGGGGGGGGGGGTACCATATTGCATATCAATCGATAGGAAATTTAACTTAAAGCTTAAATATGTTAATTAGGCAGGCTGAATATAAGTATTGTCCAAAAGGTGATTTTGATGATGTTTCGCTATTTTATTTCCTTTGAAATCTGAACTTCGTGACTCATGAAACGAACAAATTTGAGCTTATATGTGGTACCAGTAGGGCTACTTTTCCCAGTTGCTAAGGACATATGCATGGTTGCTATGTACTTTGCTTTATCCATTTTCCTCCAAAAACCTTATTAATCGCTAAACAAATATTTAACAAGCGAGATTTAGTTACTATTTCATCTTATAGAAACCAAAGAAAAGCAATACATTGTAAACAGTTTCTTTCCTGACCACAAGTTGTGAATATCCATCTACAAAGTGTTTTGTGTATTTCTATAGTTAACGATAAGGGCAATATTTTATCTTAGTTCATCTCAAATATAGATAGATACAACACAACAGTCACGAAAAATAAAATTTAACCTTTGTTTTTACGATAAGCCCAAAGTTTTAAACTCCTTAAGATTTCTTTAGTCCATTCGTAAAATATTTCTCAAGGTTCTTGGTAGATTTCCAAGCTTCTTCCGAGCTGTTTGAGCTTCTAGGAAAAATTTCCGAGCTTGTCTGAGCTTCTCAGAAGAATTCCGAGTATTTCCAGAGAGTTCCAGCTTCTCGTAATATTTCCTAGGAAATTTTCCAAGCTCCTCGGATGATTTCCCGTTTTTGGTGAAGCATTTGATTGCAATGGCGCGGTTGCAAACCCAGAGATTCAGAGAATGATCTTCATTTGAACTCCAGTGAAGTGCAATTCGACTGTCTGTAAACTTGTATTGTGAGAAATATGGTTCTGACATCGTCCCACGATAGCCTTCTCTTGACGAGGTCGTGGAGATCCATTTTGAGTGTAGCTGTGATAGGAGTCAGTATCCCTATCATGTCAAAGATTTCAGCGGTTTTGGAGGTGCATATACTTTGTGTCAGCTTGCTTGGAATCTCCTTGATGGTGCCAACTTTCTTTTTTCTTTACAGAATTGATCTTCATGACGTTGATGATAGGTGAATATTGTTTTAGGTACCACTTGAGGCCTGCTACTCACACGACCATGCCATCAGAAGATGCATGTGGATCTTTCCCGGACATGGTGACGCCTTTCAGTGTGAATCCCCCTACGATAAAACTTTTTTCTATATCATCGGTGAGCGTCATGACTTCGTTTTGGTCGTCTCCACCTGTTAAGCAGTCATCGACGTAAACTTTTTTCAATGATGACACAGCTGACTTTCGGGTACTGGTGTTAATAAATTTTGACAGTTTTGCAAAGGTCCTTTTCACCCTGGTTCCCAGAATAGTAACTCCATACATCAGGGTTTTGATGATTATTTTCTCTGGTGTTGATTTGGATTGAGTCTTTCTTTCCAAAGATATTGTAGGGGACACCACTCTGATTCCTTCAGCTTGACAGAATTATACATCTTTTGAATATCAGGATGAACAGACGTTCTCTCCAGCGCAGAAAAAGGTCGATCAGCTTTTTCATATTGTTTCTTCCTCTAGCGAGAAGGAAAGATGAGGGCATATTCACTCGACGTTGGCATTGATGCATCAAATACAACACGACATGGAGTAGAAATAGTCGAATCTCTTCAGACAGCTCTCCATGGTACGAAGTTTTGTTTTAGATTTGATCACTATTGCTTCTGGGTAGCTTCTGGTAAGTTCTTGACATAATCGACTTATTTCAGTGATTGAATTTTCTTTTCCGATAGGATAACGTCGTTCTTGTCCTTCTGATGATTTTAAAGTCACTTTAACTGCTGGATATACATGCATAGAGCAATGTCCTTGTTTGGTGATAACTTGATGATTGGGCCACTGGTAAGTGGAAGTGCTGCAAAGGATTTTTTTAAATTTCTTCTTTGATGCTGACTATCTTAACTGCTGATTGATTTTTTCAGGTGGTATAATCACGACATCTGACTCATCTGTAGGTTATCTCAGTTTCAACAACTTCAAATTGGTTGAACATTTCAGCTTGCTGATATGCATCTTGGTTGCAATGATATAAGTCGTAAGTGCTTTACGTCGATGTAGCCGAGTAGTTTCAAGTCTGGGATGATAGCAAACTCATGGCAAAAATAACTGAGTTAAGTTTATATGAATTCGATTGTTGAAGATAAATGAAGCCTTTCAATCTCTATAAAGCCCTTTGGGACCATCAATTACCCCTTAGGTACCATCAACGTTTAATTGTGATTTGAAAATGGTCAAACCAGATGGCAGTTAATATACTTTTAATATGAAGTCAACTGGACCTTAGATGGAAGTCGTGGATGAGCATTGATATTTCTACCTTGTTTCTGCCAGCTGAGATGAATGTCGTTTTCCACATGACACTTGATTGGATAAAATGGGAATCTTATGGCGATGTTTTCAAGGCAAACACCTGTCACGGTTTCATCGTAACTACTGGAAAATGGTAGCTAATGACGCTTTGTATTAAAAAAACTTTTCAATTTTAATGTTTAGAGATGACTTATTGAAACATTGGCCTTTATTATTTTCTCGTATATTTTGCGTTGAATGATTTTGGTGAAGTTGCTATGGATTAAATTTTCGTATTTCTCAACAATGTCTTTCATAACTTTTAATCTGTCTGCTTTCATGGTTGCTGAAATATTTGACACTTCCATCAGATGCGTTAATAATGTCTGAAATAATACTAAATACTAATACTAAAGATTCTACCATCCTTCATCAAAATGTACGTGGGCTCGCAGGCAAAAAGAATTTACTGAAAGATTATATTCTACAGAATAACATAAATAGAAAACTAAACAGAAACTCTGTTACAAGAAAAACTTCCAATATCGCTTGTTAACATCAGGAGGTATGTATTCGAGAGAAATGACTGAAACAAGAAAGGAGGCGGAACAGGTATTTATATCAAGGACGATATTGAATGTATCCGTAGAAATGAATTGGCTGACAAAAATATTGAAGCAATTTGGATCGTGATAAAGCAAATAAACACGAAGAGCTTCATTCTTGGTGTATACCCCCGGACAGCTCGAAACACCTAAGCAAAAACTGCGAAAAAAGTTTTATAAAAATTACTGAAAGTATTTACGAGGGGAACAAAGCCTTATCGATGATTTCTTAACGAATCGCCCTGGTAACTTTTGTTCCGCAGTAGTCATCCTATCAATCCTGTCAATCCTATGCTCCCGAAAGCAAAAACTTAATAACATTAAAATGACACCTATTACAATTACATGTCGTGACTATAAAAACTATAATCCGACAACAATCAACGCTGAACTTTCTAACACCAATTGGGAATCGGTATTCAATGCAAAAGATGCCAGCGGTGCATGGAAAGCATTCAAAGATATCCTACTGAGCACAATCGATAATCACGCACCGACCATAACCAAACGTGTGTAGGGAAAATGATCTCCCTGGCTTAAATCATGAACTAAAAAAACAAATGAACTCTCGAGACTCTCTCAGACGGAAATTCCAAAGATCGAGATCTCTGATGGCAGATGAAAAGCTTTCAAAAAACAACCCAACAAAACAAATATTCTCGTGAGAAAGGCAAAAAGTGAACACCACAAAAATATCTTAAAAGACTCTGCTAAAAACTCAAAGAAATTTTGGCAGGCTATTAAGAATATATTCCCTTCTAAAGGGAAAGTATCATGTGCAAAGTCGTACATAATTGAAGGTGTTTCATATTCTAACCCTGTGACTATTGCTACGAAATTTTGTATATTCTTCTCCTCTGAAGTTGCAAAGCAATGAAAGTCCAAATCGTTGCTGTTGAAAGATTTTGTATGGTCAGCACCTCATAAAAACTGTAACAAATCTTATTCAACTTTTAAATTCAGACATATTACAGTGGATGAAACTTTTAAACAACTTAAAAATCTGTCTCGTAACAAAGCGCATCCATTCTAAACTAATGGACCACCTAGAGAGCCACAAACTGCTGTCCAAAGACCAGTTTGGTTTTCGTTCTAAACGAAGCACTGAGGCAGCCACAACCTTCTTTGTCGATTCAATAAGGAGAAACACCGACGCCGGTGAACTGACTGGTGCCATCTTTATCGACTTAAGCAAGACATTTGACACCTTAAGTCACAGTCAGATTGTCCCAAATCTATCTAACTATGGGATACATGACACAGAACGTGAACTGTTCATTAACTACCTCTTCAATAGGAAACAGCAAGTGTACTTTCAAAATGCTACATCAAAGAAAGAACCAGTCCCCTGTGGTGTGCCACAGGGCTCGATTTTAGGACCACTTCTGTTCCTGCTAAGCTTTGACGACGTTGGGAGTTCTCTACAAGACTGTGAAATAATCATGTATGCAGGTGATACCGTAATTTTCACATCTGCTAATACCCTCAAAGAAGTGCAACAAAAACGCTTCCAAGATTTTGCGCGTGTCTGAAACTGGCTTGAACTGAACGAGTTAATCACCAACATGAAACCAGGAAAAACGGAATGCATGTTATTTGTAAGCTCTCCAAAGACCAAAGACCAAAAACAAGGAGCTTTCTGTTAACTACCGCGAAAAGACCATATCAACAATATTAACCTATAATTACCTTGGCGTCACTTTAGACCATTCACTAACAATGGCTCAGCACACAATTTCTACCCTGAAAAAGCCACAGGAAGACTAAACCTGTTACGAAGACTGCGAACACAACTTACCATCAAAGCAGCAACTACGAATTATCAGTCAATGCTAATACCACTGTTCACATACTGTTCAATCATAACCAGCAAAAGCAACTTACAACCAAAGGGTAATTTCTCTAGAAAATCGTGCTCACAAAGTCATATTTGGAAACAATCGAACAACCAACACCTGTCTCCCTTCTGTACATCATCTATTGGAAAAGAGACTTTGTTTGTATGTTTACAAATGTATCAATTGTAACGCATGCAAACATTTTGATAACTATTTCGAACTGATGAGGAACAATACAAGAAATAAGGGAATTATTCTACAAATTCCAAAAATAAAACTAGACAAAAAAAAAGTTTCTTTTATTTTGGTGCTAAATGTTTTAACGAACTACCTTGTGAAGTTAGAGGTGCTCGAGACACAAACGAATTTTTAAGTTATTTTCAAAACTAATTTTAAACTTTTTTAATATTTTGGTACATTTTATATCATATACTAATAATTATTTTACTATCCCTCCCCCAGCCCTACAACCAAGGACATAACAATTTTACTAAGCATCTGCTCTGATTGTTATGGCCATAGCTATTCTTCTACAGGACCCATGGTAGAACAGAATTTGTATGTATTTGTACATAGCATTTTTTGAATTGGCTGTTTATCTTGTATAAATATTCGTAAATAACAATAATAATAATAAACTCAACAAGTTCGTTGACCGAGAAATCAGAAATGAATACGTTGTACCGCTCTTTTTGGGAGCTGGATCAAAGTTGCGTTTTGGGCTTAAAGTCCTTGAAAGCTTTTATGTACTCCTTGATATTTTGCAGAGTGATGGAAATATGTTCCTCAATCTTTACACGAGGTTCGTTGGCATCGATTTTGATACCCTTTTTTCTGAGTGATTTGCGAATTTCTTCCAACTTGTTAACACTTATGTCACATTCAGGTGTGTCCGGTATCGGGTTTTCCTCAATGAAGTTGCGAATTTTTTCCATCGTTGATATGACGTCAATGTTGGTATCGGAAGATTTGTCCTGAAGTGACAGTTCAGAGAATATTTCTGAAATGGCGTTTTGTCTTTTATGACAATCAATTCTGTTAACGAGTACATTGATCATCAATTGATGGTTGAAGGGAAATGAATTCGGTCTAATCCGGTTGAGTCCGATAATACCGTTTAAATGTAAGGTCATTGATTTAGAGTTTGTCTTTATATTTGGACCATTGAATTGAAGTGCTCAAACTTAAAAGAATACAAAATGAAATATTTTAGAATTGATTGAAAATACAAATAATAATGAGTAATGTAAATGGAGTCTTAGCCGAAAAAGTTTGAATACCTACAAATAAAAATTTGCAATTGAAAAGAGTTTTAACCACACATGAGTTAGACAGAGCCTTAACAACATGCACAAAAAGTTTGAACATAAAATACTAATAATCTAGCCTAACCTAACCTGACCTGGCCTAATTCCACAAATGGGAGAGGTATGCATAAGACAAATGAGGACCAACTAAGCAAAAATGCACGAGTAAAACTGAAACAACAAAACCCTAAAGAACAAAGAAATGAAACGTACCAGATAGCGGCATGCAATATTTGAAAGCATGTATATATATAAATCTTAATTAAATCTGTATTTGACTATCTTGATTATAATTGAAAAAGACTAAGAATGTTGATCTCACATTTTGATTAACTTGTTCACATCGTTCACAACAGTGTTTAACTCCAACTAAGAAAACGCGCAACTAATAAAAAATGATAAACTTAAAAAGTAGATAATTGCTGGATAATTTCCCTAAGGTGTCATAAAGTGTTGATTGACAAATAGTTTCGGCAATAACTGTCCCTCATTGTTCTACAGTGTGTATCAAAATTTACGATGATTACGTAACACCACCGTCCTTTTTATTTTTTTGCGTACTTTTTTGCGTACTTCCTTTTTTGCGTACTTTTTATTTGTGTGCGTACTTTTTAAAGTATGAACACGAAAAAAATGATTGTGCACTTTCAGCTTCTTTTATAATAGGTTACAAAGTTAAGTTGTGAGTTGCTGAAAAAAAATTTGAATGGATGACACAATGTGTGATGGTATTGCAGAAATCATGCATTCTGACATACGAAATTTTGAGTAAACAGCCTGTTAATGCAATATAAATTACCTTTGGCCAATTCTTTTTCAAATTTAAAAGACAAGAGAACAATAGAAATAGTATCTGATCAAACCATATCAAACTAGTTGATGAACACCTGGGGCTATTTGCATTTACATTGGGTGATGGCATAAAACACATTTTTTTCCTTTGTGTAAGCCCAACCCCGTTTTTGTTCAAATAATCTCAGTTGACAGAAACATCTAATATTTTATTGGATATCTATGAGCGCTGTGACCTACGCACCTGATAGCCAGAAACCTGTCTTTCAAGAGAGAGAGAGAGAGGGGGAAGAATTTCGACATTATTTAAGAATATCTGTTGAATTTACAGAGACAAAATATAAACAACTTAAACAGAACGTTTTTCTTCACAAATATGAAATTTCATGCTATATTATATACGTGGAAGTAAGATTATGGGTAAAACCTGTGAGAATAATTGACTTGAATTTTTTTGTGGGTATTAGTTTTCGCCAAGAATTTTTCGCTGGCACTTAATTTCGAAAATTTGACCAAGTCAGTTATAGTCGTAGCTAGCTACTAAGTATGTAAAGTAGATAAATTGATTTAACACTAGTGCAAAATATCTAAAACACTATGATTATGGCAAATTCTGCTTAAAACTCCAACGGCGCTTCTGAACAACTAGGTCTTTATATTTATAATTTATATTCAAAATGCCATAAAAAGCTCGGCAAAGCCCGGTATAGGTGATGTGCCATGAAAAAATGAAAATAAAAACACTGAAAGCTGTAAAATCCTCGTGAAAAAACTTCAGAACAAGACTTTAAAATGAAAAAAACTAAGTACACAAATTTTACAATCTTAAGCTAGTTAAATTTTTAGTGTTTGTTGAATGCTTGCTGTGTCATTATTGATTGCTCTCTTCCATATTCTTTTTCAACTTGATCTCGAAGAGCCTGGAAAATAATTTGACATAAAATTCGACAAGTGAGAAATCATGACATAATCCTAGGCGCTATATTGACCTAAAAAGGGAAAGGAGAGTATGTCATGACGTCGTAATTTTTTCATGCTTTATAAATATTAAGTAACGTTCTATAGGGACTATTTTTCAAAGTTTTTATGGTTTGGCTCTGGGGACGCAGTTCTTGATCCTATCTAAAGTTGAGTCCAGTACAATGAATAATTTATTTCAATGACGTCTTTGAATTCAAGGTGAAAAAATAATACGTTTTAATGTTACTACTTGCTTTCATTTTGAATTATATATCTATAACTTCATTCATTGGTCTCTTACTTATTCTTAATTTTAGTTATTGACCTTTTTCTTCGACCCATTAACAAAGAAAGAACAAAATTTATTAAATCAACAAAACCAGATAATGTTACTGAAGCAAGCAAATCAGAAAATGTCACTAAATCAACGGAACAAGATGATGTTATTGATCTAACCAAACCAGGTGATGTTACTGTATCAACAAAACCAAATGATGTTACTGAACCAACAAAACTCGGTGATGCTATTGAACCAACCAAACCAGATGATGTTATTGAATTAGCCAAACTAGATCATGTTATTGATCCAACCAAACCCGATGATGTTACAGAGCCAACCAAAGCAGATGATATTATTGAACCAACCAAAGCAGATGATGTTACTGATTCAACTAATCCAGATGATGAAATTGAAACAACCAAACCAGATGGTGTTATTGAAACAACCAAACCAGATGGTGTTATTGAAACAACCAAACCAGATGGTGTTATTAAAACAACCAAACCAGATGATGTTACCGAGTCAACAAAACTGGACGATGTTGCCGAATCAACAAAACGATATGATGTTACCGAATCAACCAAAGCAGATGATATTATTGAACCAACCAAACCAGATGATGTTACTGGATCAACCAAACAAGATGATGTTATTGAATCAATAAAACCAGACAATGTTATTGAATCAATCAAACCAGATAATGTTATTGAATCAACCAAACCAGATGATGTCATTGGATCAACTAAGCCAGATGATGTTACTGGATTGACCAAACCAGAAGATTCTATTGATCAAACCGAACCAGATAATGTTTTTGAATCAACCAAACCAGACGATATTATTGCATCAATGAAACAAGATGATATTACTGAACCAACCAAACCAGATGATGTTACTGAATCATTCAAACCAGATGATGTGGCTGAATCAACCAAGCCAGATGATGTTACCGAATCAACAAAACCAGATGATTTGACTCAATCAACCAAGCCAAATGTTTTTACTGGATCGACCATTCAAGTTTTTGTTATTGATCCAACCAAACCAGACAATGTTATTGAATCAACCAAACCAGATGATGTTACTGAACCAAGTAAACAAGATGATTTCACTAAATCAACAAAAGAAAAAGAAGGTACGTCTCACTAAAGCTTTTTGTACCTGAGATAAATGGTTCCATAAAAATATCCTTTGGTCCACTTAGTGGGTGTTAGTGGCCTTTGAACATAGCTTAATAAGCAATGTCCAATCGGGGTTGGAGATTTTATATATTGAAACTTAACCATTTTTTTGTCCTGTTGCTGATAGCCAAAGGCTCTTGCAAAGCTCCTCTTACAGGGTTGTGTATGTGTGCAGAGCGTTTTGTAAGTTTAATATTGAAAATGGTTTTCTGCAGGTAAGATGCATTAAAATGGCCAGACAATGTTAAAATGGTAAACGGGAGGATCGCATGAAGCTATTAATGTACCAGCGTTGTAGAACAGGTGACTTTTAGGAATAACAGCGAGAAATGATAAAGCCTAATTAATGTAATAATATAAATGGCTAAAGCAAAGATTGTTATCTTTGAGTGGCAAAGACTAGAATATGAAAATTGATGCCTGAAACGACATATAAAGCCTCGAGTGAGACCATCTAGTTCGATATGATTAAAACGTAACGTATAGTACCCTATACTAGCATAAGATTTTGTTAGATACAAACAGAAACGATAGCATTATTGCTTTAAATCTTTGTACGTGACCAGTTTGTTCACTACCTGAACGCAGTACGGTGATTACAGACCTCAAAGGAATATTCGAAAGTCGATTGATTTTAGAAGTCGTTGCTTTGCTCTGCACCGGCGTTGATAATAATCATTGCCTCCTACAATCTTCCAACAGATATTGGAAATGAAATTGTCTATACTTTTTGTTTACAGTTGGTAGCAGACAGAAATATTCGAGAAATTGTGACAATTCTGGACCTTATATTGATCTAAAAAGGGAAAGGAGTTTATGGAATGATGTCTCAAAGTACGTTTCAGATGACATGATACCTTTCCTCGACTCGTCCATTAATCTATAACTTTTATTTTGGTTTAACCTCATGAGTTTTTAACCATACCATTTGGTCCCTCACATTTTTTTAAGTTGGGATATATACATACATACCTAGGTTGTTATGAGTTAGGCAAAAAACACAAAAATCTTCATAGTGGTTTCTATAGTAACCTGATGACGTCATCAAACATTTGAAATCGCGATTTTTGAGTATGAATTTTTCAAAAGCAGTATCTCCTGATAGAAACGTTTTTTCAAACTGTTTAGATTTTTGAATAGTCTAGGCAAAGAGTTTTCATAGGTAAACCATCAGTTCTTTATGAAACCCATTTCTTCAGGAGTCACAACGCGCCAAACTTTGAAAAATCATTTTATTTGTTTATTGAGACACCATTATCAAACTATGACGTCGTCATAAAACTTAATGATGCAGATAGATTAGTTTTATAATGAAATTGAAATGAAAAAAGCATTTTTTTTTTTTGGTTTCAAATTTGGGGTAGCTTACATCCAAATTACCCATATTTTGACACCCTGATGCCTTATTTTGGGCATAATTAGCCAGGTGATGATCATATACACCTGAAAATTATAGATAATTTGGAAAAGCAAATTATAGCGATTGTCAAAAAATTCACTAAAATTTTATTTAAGAACGACTAAGTGGGACAGGCGAGGATCTAGCAGTACCTACAGCAAAATTACAGGAGGAAATCTTGTGATAATTTAAATGTCATCATCTACTACTTAATAATAATAGATAATGAGTTTTTAACGATGTTTTGCACTTCTCCTGTAATCTTGCAGTACTGTTAGACCCATGTCTGGTCCCCCATATAAAATAGGATTAAGAGCATAGCAACTGTTGCTGGGCAAATTTTATGTTAGTTTTCATGTCCTGAAAACATTAAGTCCAATACAAACTTATTAAATCTGTATTTTATTTTTTTAATTTAATTTCTGATTTATTTATTGTTGGTTTTACAATATAGTAACAAATCAGCTAATTTACACCAACATATATATTTAACTTTGTATTGCAGATATAAGCAAATTTCAAAATTACGTCATCACTACCTAGTATCGAGGAACCTGTGGTTGCCATGGAAATTAATTTTTTTTTGCATTTTTCAATTCAGGGATAAATTTTGGTAAAAGCACCAAAATTTGATTGCAAAAGCTTTTTTTACTTCCAGAGTTATTACAAAAAGCTGTGAGTGTTAGGGGTTAAGTCATCATTTTCTATTTTACAGACCGGTCTGTAAAATTCAAAATCATGATACTCAAGATCTCTATAACCAGAAATGATATGAACTTGAAAACCAGTGATAGGTTTAAATGATTTAGGCCCATGTACTAAGTTTCAAATCAGCCACTTGTTTGTCTGGTTTACGGACCGGTCTGTAAAATACCAAAAGTGCCCCATTTTAAAAGAAAGAATGGTTCGTTTGATTTGAAACTTTCACCATATCTTTATATTATGAGGATCTATCATTAGTGAAATTTTCAAGTGGAAACCTTGAATGGTTCTATAGTTCTCGCATGCCTGGAATTAGTATATTTCAGACACATTTTCAAAATACACGGAATCTGTGAAAACTGAACAAAAATGTTAGAAACCACAAAGGCTTACCAAAAATGAGATTTTAGTCCAAATTAGAATTCGTGAACCAAGTCAATCGTTTAAAGTGATATTTTAGCCATATTTTTAATGTGGTCTGTAAAATACACACCTGTGACAGGTTGTCAAAAAAATTATGTCACAGGTCTCAGTTTTCTAATAACAAGTAACTGTCAAAGTTTTGGAGCCATAGACTTTCGCTACTAAAATTAAAACATTGCAAACACTGAGAATAGGTCACTGTTTGATGACGTCATAACACGTGATGACGTCATAGTATGATGACAAAGTTTTGCTGCACACTTGCCAAATTTTATTAGAAAGTATTAACTGGTTCAAAAGTTGTTTAAAAACTGTTTTTTGTCAAATACCTTAGGAACAAAGAACAATTTAGCAATGTGTTTTCAAAATCTCGGAAGATTTGGAGAAGCGATTGAATTGAACAAAGAAATAATTGCTGAGGAAATCAATCTTCACGGGAAAAGTCATCCAAATACCTTAAGAACAATGAGAAATTTAGCAACGTGTTTTCGTGATGCATGGAGATTGGCAGAAGCGATTAAATTGAACAAAGAAATAATTGCTGAGTACATCAATCTTCACGGAAAGAGTCATCCAAATACCTTAGGAACAATGGACAATTTAGCAATGTGTTTTCAAAATCTCGGAAGATTGGGAGAAGCGATTGAATTGAACAAAGAAATAATTGCTGAGTACATCAATCTTCACGGAAAGAGTCATCCAAATACCTTAGGAACAATGAACAATTTAGCAATGTGTTTTCAAAATCTCGGAAGATTGGGAGAAGCGATTGAATTGAACAAAGAAATAATTGCTGAGTACATCAATCTTCACGGAAAAAGTCATCCAACTACCTTAATAAGAATGAACAATTTAGCAACGTGTTTTCATGATGAATGGAGATTGGCAGAAGCGATTAAAATGAACAAAGAAATAATTGCTGAGTACATCAATCTTCACGGAAAAAGTCATCCAAATACCTTAAGAACAATGAACAATTTAGCAATGTGTTTTCATGATGAAGGGAGATTGGGAGAAGCGATTAAATTGAACAAAGAAATAATTGCTGAGTACATCAATCTTCACGGGAAGAGTCATCCAAATACCTTAGGAACAATGAAAAATTTAGCAATTTGTTTTCAAAATCTCGGAAGATTGGGAGAAGCAATTGAATTGAACAAAGAAATAATTGCTGAGTGCATCAATCTTCACGGAAAAAGTCATCCAACTACCTTAATAACAATGAACAACTTAGCAACGTGTTTTTGTGATGAAGGAAGATTGAGAGAAGCTAAAGAACTTCTTGATGAAGTATTTTCTCTCAACAAATCACATCTTGGAGAAAACCATCCATTAACCATAACAATTCTGAAAAACTTACAATATGTAGAATCTAAAATAAAGAATTAAAATATTTAGCTATGTATTTCGATTTTTTGTAAAAATGTTTTGAACAATTATATTTAAAAATGCCGTAATGATTAAGAGATGATTTCGTACAGTTTTTAATTATTTTCTATGTAAAATTTTCTATGCGATTAAATATGAATTTTGAAAATTTTGATTTGAAAAGACTTCTGTTCCGTTTTAGGCTTAAACCTATGTATGCTTTCATGAATGATTTATTAATAGCTTTGCAGTAATTGTATTTTATTTAAGGATTTTTTTCCAAGCGTTTGCAGACATTTAATAAATTTATTAAATTCGTATTTTAACTCGAAATTTTTGCAAGAAATTATTTAATAGTATAGTATACAATATGCTCATCAGAAAATTTACTTACTTCTTTTTTCCTTTAATTATTTATAAGAACATCTTCCTTCATCCAGAAAAACTTGTGTTTGAAACAACAAACTCGCCTCACGACTTCAAAATAAAACTCCAGAAAACCTTTGTACGCATCCAACCTTTTTACTAACTACTTCTGTGCCAGGAATTTTCAATATTTTGGGAAACTTTGGATATAGCCTATTTCTTAAATATTGTTTTGAAAGTTTCATTTTTTTAGATTTTAACAAAATATGGGGGTTTTGTAAATGCATTTTGTATGAACATCAACAGTTACCCATAAAATTCTAATTACAGTAACCTAATAATCGACCATACTTACAATGTGACTTGAAAACTCGCTCGTTGGACTGGTAGGTCAGTTGATAGAGCAATAGCACTAGAATTGCTAGGTCGTGGATTCGAGTCCCACCAGGTCCATAGGTTTTCCTACGGATTTGGCTGCTTATTATCAATGGTAAGGTAACAATCGAGATTTCACATGACAAAAGTCTTTTACATCTTTGATCACTACGCTGTATGTGCTAATTGCATATAAATGAAAAAAACGGAACCCAACTTTAAAAAGGCTGCAAGTTTTTGAGTTGTTATTCATTCATGCGGTTTTTATACCGTTAGAAAGATAATTTCCTAAACTTTTCAAAAATATATATTTTTCTTTGTGAAATGAATTTCTTCAGAAAATATTCTGGTTTCTTTTTCCCGATACGGTCATTAAGTTGTTAAAGATCAATAAACTCAAACTTTGATGACCTATAAATCTTTTGTTTATGTCGAGCTGACTTATTTTTTCTCAGGCGAGTTACGGCACGTCCAAAAGTTACCGCAACTATTTCCCACCAATTCCACTCATCCACCAAAGTCGATATATACCTTAAAAGAAAGGAAATACTTCACTCATAATTGTCTAGGTTGTGCCGTGACGAAAAATTATGCCTAACTGAAAATATTGTCGAAAAACTGGTTGTGACGTCACTTTTGATGACGTCATAAATACTAAATACTTAATAACTCATCATCTATTTACAATTAAAACATCAAACTTTAGCCAAAGATGTGTTTCACTAAAAATATTAACTTTGCACAAAAAGTTTTATTTATTTTTGATGACGTCAGCATTTATTCAAAAAATACGTGTTTTACAAAAAAATGCTGACGTCATAAAAAATTGATTAAATTTTTTGTGCTAAATTAGCCCCTTTGGTAAAACACGTCTTCGGATAAATTTTGAAGTTTTAAGTGTAAATAGATGACGAGTTATTAAGATTTTAATATTTATGACGTCATCAAAAGTGACGTCACAAACCAGTTTTTCGTTAATATTTTAACTTTGGCATAATTTTTCATCACGGCACAACCTAGACAATTATCAGTGAAGTATTTCCTTTCTTTTAAGGTATATATCGACTTTGGTGGATGAGTGGAATTGGTGGGAAATAGTTACGGTAACTTTTGGACGTGCCGTAACTCACCTGAGTTGTTGCTGTGTTAAGTGCATCACGAAAATGTTTATAAAAACACAAATGTTTTATTCACCGTGTGGACTGTACCTAAAATCAACATTTTATTCAAAAACAACTTTATTCCCACTATTTCACGGAAACTTTTCAAAGCAAGCTAAAATGGCAAGTTTTATCAAAAAATTTCTTCTTTAGAATTTTCTTAATTCAAAAAATGATTCTTATTAGCCCGACCCTCGTCCACTCAACGTATGAGTAGCACAGTGCAGATAAACTAACCTGTGCGGTAAGTCACTGGGAGCTGACATGACATGCTCAGAATTCTAATATTGGTCCAAATATTTTTTGTATGAATTTAAGAATGATATATTTAAAAATATCATAAAATTTCCTTCTTTCTGCTATAAAAATCGCATCTTGTAGCTATAAATTCAAAAAGATATGATTGCTTAAAGTATGGGTTTCCGTTTTTTTCAGGACACACTCTATATAAAGAAGTCATTTAACATGATAATTATGAAACTGTTTTTAAACCCGTATTTTTCAAAAATGGTAAAAATCAAACAATTTTTTCGACTTTTCTGGTTTTTCTGACCTCTTAAGACGATTTGTTTTAGTCATATAGAAAATATTTTTACATACTAGTATTTGAAATCAGCTAAGATAGGGTTATCTCGTGGTATACTGATATACAGGGTGTCTGGAAAAAAACGGAACGCTAAAAGTTTTTTTAAAACATTGACTTTATATATGCAAAGTGATTATGCATCGCAACATAAATCATAGAGCGTTTACTGTTCAAATGAAAAATACGACAAAGTCCTCTGGGAATTTGAGTTCGCGTCTTTCACTTGTTTGTAGGTTATCTCGTTTAATTTTCTTGCAATCTTTTTTATAAATAAAATTCTTATTCTTAACTTTACTTCCCTTTGTAAACCTATGGCGCGCCAAAGCGGCATATAATAGTACCTTTTCGATTATAATACTATCGTCTCGATTATAATACTACCGTCTCGATTATAATACTATTGTTTCGCTTTTAATACTATCTTTTTTGAAAATTAAAATACTCGGGCTTATTTAAAAAATGCCACCAAAAGCGTTCTTGTAGGTAGCCAGGCCAGCCCTCCACTCGCTTTGCTTCTTCTCGTTTCTGCGTCTAGATGTCAACTATTTTTGAACGGACTTTGTTTTATAGCTTAAGAACATTGTGGCATTCAAAACATCGAACAATTTATGTATTTACAATATATTTTGACATTTTACTGTCATCGTCAGGTATCTAAAATCAAAATAAAAGCAGTTTAAAAAACATGAAAAATAAAAGCTAAACGAATAATAATGTCATTTGGAAATTACAATGAATTCTCAACCGACATTGTCCGTAATTATCTAAAATGCTTAAAACTAAAGTAATAAAGTGTAACTTTTGAACTCATCTTTTGTATTTAATCATGGACCGACGAAGAAATTGTCTTTGATATCTGGCCTTTGAGAGAATAGACCATATCGGAGATAGAAAAGTCGCAAACAATAGAGTTGATTGCCGTTCCTAAAGGAGAAATTACCCTTATAATACACTTCAAATCAATTTTTTTTTAGCCATTTCAAGACTTTCATGAATGTTTTTCCAAGTGTTACATGCGTGAAAGATCCGATGTACCATAACAGCTACTATTGAACGTTTATATTTATTAGGAGCTAATGCATGGAAATCCATAAGTATCAGTATCAGTCTTTTTACTATACCATGTAGATGTCAGATCTCCTCATGGGATCCGTTGGATAAGCATGTCAATGAATTCAATAAATCGTGAATTTAAGCGATGGGTGCAAATTGTTTATCTCCTCTAGCTTTTCGTTAATCTTATCACCTTTGATGTTACGTAAGTAGTCATCCATATATCTGGCAAACAGACAAGCAACATCCTTGACAATGGAGTCAAATTTATGCCTCCAACCATTGGCTATGAGTGGAGCGAGAGGGCTCCTCATTGCCAAACCATCAATCTGTTTATAGTATCCATCGTGGGTAAGCATTATAAAATTGCAAATACGAATGTCTGCTAACTTTTTGAACGTGTTCTTATCTACTGGTTGTTCCTTGTACTTGCTAGAATATAGAAGGTTTGTGCATTCCTCGATGGCTTCATGGACGGGAACGTTAGTGTGTAAAGGGATGAAACGTCAAAACTAACAAGTACGTCATCACTTTGCAGTTTGATGCCATGTAAACTGTCAGAGATATATTGTTGAAGAGTTGATGTTACATTCCTCCACGACTGAAAACCATTCTGCAATTTGAGCTGCTATCTTATAATATGACGAACCCGAAAACCTGGCCTTGCAGGGACGTTAGCTTTATGGATATGGAAACCGTTCTCCCTGCCTTGAAACCACCTATCGAGAATTCTCTTCAAAGCGCCATAGTGACTCGCGCTATGTCGGACAATCAGTCCGTTATTTACTTACCCGTGTTAAAGAACATTCAAGAGTGTCAATTCCAGTGGGAAATCGTTGTAAAGCCATTGACGTTAAGCTGTCGATTGAAGATGACGTCAGAATTCTCTTGAAGGCCAGATATCAAAGACAATTACTTGGCTAGCTACCAAGGGAGTGGCGTCCTCATTATTTTGTGTGCCGCATTGTAACATGCTTTGAAAAAGAGGAAATATTAAGTATTTCAAGTTTGTTCAAGTTTGTATTTAGCCTTTTTGGTAAGTAATGTTAAACAAACAAAAATTACAATAACAATCTTTGAAAATAAAATGTTTAGCTATGAGAAGGAAAACTAAAGAGAATAATAAACCAACCGAAGTTGTAAATACCAGTTTGACGTCTGGCGGGATGTAGCTGAGTCTCATGGCCAGGATTGCTGGCTATTTTTTAAAGAAATTATTTTACTTGTTAATAATAGTTCACACTGTTTGGCGAAGCGAAGCAATGTGATTGGTTCTTTCTAATTATTGTGTTACGATATTTGTTTTGCCTATGTCGGTACCTACCGCGCATATGTGCACCATTCCTCAGTTTCTACTGACGCAGTTCCAAACCAATGCCGGTAGACCAAGTGTAGTATCTGGGTAGACTAACTTGAGCTAAATTTGCCAAAAACACGTCAGAGGAGTGCAAAAACAAAAGACATTTTTAATTTTGGTATCAAATTATTCCTGATTGCCGTTGTAAAAGGTTCTAATAGATCATTAAAATTTTGTGCAATATAATTTCACTTAAATCTAATTAAAACTTTTGAAATACGTAACGTTTAAATACGATTTTAGTATCATTAGATAGCCCCTCTTGTTCTTTTTTGTATAAGAGTTACTTATTATTTGAAAACTATTTCAAAAGCTATAGTGAATAATATTTAAGGTAGCCCCGTGTGTATGATTTTTCACTCGTTGCTAAGAGTCGCAAAATCACGAAATTTTGAGTTCAGTCCTTTTAAGGACTTTGTGATTTAAAAAATTTAACCTTTAACCCTTAAAGCGCGGATAACGTATATATACGTGTATATTTGACTGAAATACCTCTATCCCTTTGAAGGCCTATAGCTTCTAAATGCTTGAAAATCATCCTGATTAACCTACGTATTTTCTGAAAGCCTGCAAAATTTCCAGTGTTTCCAAGGCCCAGTGTTCTAAAATTTAAGTTCAAAATGTGAGAACTGTTGAAAAAATCCCTAAAAAAAGGGATAGTAGGCCCGCGGTCAATATCTCTTGATAGCATAATGATATAAACTTAAAACTTAGTATGAAGTTAGTCCTCAATAAGAGTAGTAACAAAATCATACTCAAAAAGTAATGGTTGTTATGGATACGTGATGACGTCATCATATAAAAATAGTACAGAGAAAATACATATACTTGCTTAGATCACTATATCTTCCGAAGTAAAAGAGCTTCTTCAAATCTGTTTTCATATTTAGAAAGCTAAAAGAAAAATCTTTCCGCATTTTTCATCAGAATTTGAAAAAAATCAAGTCCTGACCATCTATAGCACGCCAGAAACATCAAAATATTTTTTTGGATTTTGTCGCGCCATTTTGAAATTAGGACGTCATATACAAAATTGATGACGTTTGAGGATTGCTCTTAATGATATACGACTATTGTCAAAGTTTGATGTCAATATCTTTTGTCTATCGAAAGTTATGATCTGTTTAAGATTTGCTGAATTTACAGTAAAATAGGTTACAGTTCTAACCTTGCGTTCAATAATTGAATATAATTAGATCAATAATTAAGGTAAACACTTGAAATTTTAGTAATATCTTCCCAATAAGTTTCACGTTCGTAGAATTTTTCGTTTTGGAGATATTTTTCTTGGAACAGGACCGCGGGCCTACTAGACCACTTAAACTTTCCCGAATGAAAGTCTGTAAAATTAACAGCATTGAATAATTATCAGACAAATCACTCTAGATTACACTAATTTAAGCATAGCTCTGCTCGAGGTCTACGGTAGAAATGCTTAAAATATCTGTTCTTTTTTTTCAAGAAAGCCGAAAAAATCTGACAAGCATCAAGTGCTCTCAGAACACATCAAATCGTCCAGCAAGCTAGTTTCCAAAAAATTCTCCGAACACAATTAAATTTCTAGGAAGAACATGCCTTCGGATATTTTTGCAAAAATGCCTCGTTGGCTGCTTCCGGATATTTAATCTTTTATGTGTGGTTTAACTAAAAACATTGATCCACTTTATTAAAAATACACAAACTTTCACTCATGCATAATTAATGAGCTTTGAAAAAATACCTTCACCCTGCATAGGTTTGACACTATAAAATATCATGCTTAAATACATAGAATTAGGGTCTGGACCAAAAGCACGAATTCAAACGTTTGATTTTAAATTTAAATTTGAATTTATTCTGGTGTGAGTGACCCAATTTTGGTCGTTAGGAGAAGAAGACAAAACTTGCTTCAACATGTCTTTATCTTCTTTTCTTTGATTTTTTTTTGATAAACAAACTCTCCAGAAAGACTAAGTTGTTCTTCAATGTTTTTGCAAATGATTGCAATGTTATGAGATGTATTGCTAATAATGGCGGAGGCGAATTTTGAATGCTGATGCTTATCTTTCAGAACAGGCTAAAGATTTCGAGGAGTGATTATATTTTTAAGAGCAGCGTTCTTATTTCTGACTTGATAGAAGATTTCGGTTTTCCACGCATTTGGACTGCCTTTCTCAAGACTGAATTTTTTCTCGCGCCAGAGAAAATTTTGAACTTTGATCCCTCTAGATTGGCTAAAAACGCATTCCCGACGACAAATTAGTGTTGATAAAAATCAAATTTCTAACACGAAATCTAAGTTTTGAGCGCCGACAAAGTACAGAATAAGTAGGATTTGCCGACTTTCCCCCCTCAATATTTGTCTCAATATTCCGTAGAATTACCCGCAGAAGATACTACTCTATTTACTTCATATCTTTATGATCTTGTGATGCTAAAATTTGGGAGCTTCTCAATACCTGCCCCCTCAATTTCAAAATTCGTGGGTCTGTGAGATGTGTATGAGTGTCTGTTTATGTTTTGGTTGCCCTTGAACACCAGTTCTTACTAATTAAGTCAGTTATTACCATTAATTGTATTCATGGAGCCGTGGCCGAGTCGTTAAGGCGTTTTACGCTTAACCTAAAGTTTCGAGTTCGTCTCCCGTGCGAGGCATTAAGTAGTTAAATTTGCTATTATTCAAAATTAGCTGGTCTGTAATTCTGGAAAATTACAAGGGAGTAGTTTCAAAGAGTAAAATGGCATATTTTAATGATGAAAAATTCGTTGGTTGAAAGTAAAAAATTTTCAAATTCACTTCACACTTAACCGACGAAATTTTCACCGATAAGGTATTACAACTATCTAGACCTATCTAGTTCTTTTTCGCTTTACTCACATCGTTTCCTTTTTTTCAACTTTACCCTCAAAAAAGAGACTAAAAGAGATGGTCAGGGCTCCTGACTATTAGTAATCATCTTATGAATGCAGGGGCGGATACAGACTCTTCAAACCACCATGTGAAAATCCCAAACTTTTCCGATTTTCTGATTAAATTTCCC
>JAUBWS010067211.1:0-10082 GCA_032270445.1 Darlingtonia californica
TGATACTATTGTTATAGTAGAAATAGTTACTGCGCGTGCTCCGCATTTTGCGATTTAAACTTACTGGGTTTTGGACGTTTGCCTTTATCCAAGGAGTAGGGCAAAATGCCCGGAGCGGTATATTTGATAGACTAATATTTAATACGAAGTTAGTTCTCAATAAGAGTAGTAAGAAAATTATGCTCAAAAGTAATGGTTGGTATGGTTAATCGATGAAAAAAATCATATAGAAAAAGTACAGAGAAAATATATATACTTGCTTAAGATCACATATCTTCCGTTAATTAACGTTTCATAATTAACTCATCAAAATTGAGAAAAAAATAAAGTCCTGACTATCTGTAGCGCGCCACAAACATTCAAAAACAAATTTTGGTTCGGCGCGCCATTTTAAAAATTTGATTTCCTATGCAAAATTCATAACATCAGCAGATTACTTTTAATACGACGACTGTTGTAAAAGTTTCATATCAATATATATCTTTTGTCTATTAAAATTTATGACCTGTTTAAGATTTGCTAAATTTACAGTAAAATAGGTAACAGTTTTCACCTTGGGTTCGATAAATGAGCATAATTAAGCAAATAGATAAGATAAACCTTTGAACTTTTTGGAATATCTTTCGAATAAGATTTTATCAAAAATCATAGATTTTTTGTTTTGGAGATATTTTTCTTGGTAAAAGGCCGCGGACATACTAGCCCCCATCAGACCATTTGAACAGTAGATGGAAAGTAGATGCATTCAAAAAGAATCTAAGTGTTTATTGCATATAAACATTTTTCTGCGTTTTGAATTTTAACTTTATTGATACTTGAGTTGAGACACATTTTATATAGAACGCATTTTTTTAAATATACTTCAATTCATCTGTTTACATTTAAACTGAATTAATTCTACAATCTTTATCCTACGATCCTAAAAACTGTGCAAGGTGTCTGGAAAAAAACGAAACGCTAAAAATTATTTAAAAACATTGATTTGATTTATGGTAAGTGATTGTGTGTGGCATCATAAATTTAAGGTGAGATTGGATTAGGTTGTTTGTTCGTCTCTGTGTTGTTGCATAAATTACATTTTGTCATGTATTAAATTTATTACAGAAAAACAAAACTTTTCAAAAACAGAAGGAAAACAAAAATGTTGACTTAACTATTTTACACGCATATATTCTATTTATATCACCAGTAAAATTTTGCCATAATTGTATACTGGAAGAAAATATACAAAAGTCACAAGCCAAAAATAATTTTTTATAAAGATAAGAGCTTTTTGTAATTTAAGTTGAACTAGAAAGGAAACCAACTGTACAGTAGACTCTTTATAGTTCGAACACTCAAGGGGACAAAAAAATTATGTTCGAGTTGTGGTGAGTTTGAAATATAGAGAGTATTTTAGCCTAGATGTTAGCTGAAGGGACCAAGTGAAACAGCTCGATCCGTAGCGAGTACTGAAGATTTTGCAAATCTAATTTTTTTACTCATCTTGATCATTTATCATCATCAGAGGATTATCATCTTACCGCTGTAAAAGTACCCTCACTTTTACAGTGTTGATGATGATAATGGTGATGTTTGATCCAAATGTTTATTGTGTCTGTACAAATGCAAAGCCTTGTTTATTAAAAACGTGAATATATTTTTATACAGCACTTGCTGTTCCACCCAGCATGTGTACATCGCTTTCTTCTTTGCGACTTCCCAGTTTCTTTTTCCTTATATATTTCGAACGAGCATATGCGAAACGTAGGCTTGTTCCTAAATCTACTTTTCAATGTAAGAGGTAGATTTCACTTCACATTGTAAGTAGGAGTATGTAGCTGTTAAAAGGAGAGTTATTAAGTTTTGGAATAAACAAAATGCAGTAGTTGAAAAGTTACATTCGTGTAAGTTCTTCTTGTAAGTGCACAAATCAGTGAGCAATTCAACATTACAAGAGTACTTATAGACTGCACCTATCATCAGCGTAATAGTAACCATCAGCATCTGCCGTAATTTTAATCATAACCAGCATCATTGCCGTAATCGTAATCAAAACCAGCGTCGCCAACATCTTGGTAATTGTATTTGTATTCAAAATTCTATGTAGCCATAGTCGCATTTCTAATCATAGTAGTTGTCGTATGTGAGGTATACAGCGTGCAACACATCCGAATACGGGTCCCGTATTATTACCTTATATGGACTAATCTATTCCATAGAAATTTAGTCCATGTTAGGTATTATGCAGGACCGTATTCGGTAGAATTTCACGCTGTGATAATATTTTTAATCGTAGTAGTTTTCGTAGTCGCTTCCGTGGTCATTGTCATGATCATCATAATCATCACCAGTGTCAGATCCATTTCTGAAAGAGGAGAAATTATATCTCGCATGTAATAAAATCATAAAGCACACACAGGAGGGGACTGGGACTAAACTTTTTACGGAGCATTTTTCAAAAAAAAGGCTGTGAGTAGGAGTTGGATTTGGTAGATATAAGAATTGAGATTGAAATAAGTATGTGGCATTCAGACGACTCCAGATAAAGATTAACAGCATGATACTCCACAAGTGAAAATTTCCAGATTTTTCATACACTCTTTCGATGAGCCATTGTAAATTTTGCGGTTTTACCAATTACCATTTTTAATCAACGTCATCATGTCATCGACAAAAGATTTTGATGAAAATGCGTATAATAAACTCTCGATAGAGTATCACGTACCAAAACGACCGCTTAATCTTTCAAGAGATACCTTTGACAGAAGCTCCAAAAGTAGCATTTTTTAGAAAAAGCAAATAAAAACATTTCCTAAGCAAACGCTCTAGTGAAAGCTTAAACAGCTTTCTTAATCAATAATAAAAATCCAAAATAAAACGAATGGAAACGTTAAAACAAAAGCCTCACAGTCTCTCGCAGTCGACTTTTAGCTTTCAAAGCTATATATTTAAAGTGTTTCAAAATCCAATCACCATTGCTTTAGCACTGGATTAGAAACGCCTTATCAATTTCACTTAAAAATGGCTGGTGGTCAATAAAAACAATCTTTGGATTATGAAAAGTTATAGTTATAGTTATAGTTGTTTATTGTTTTAAGTTTATAAGCTTTTAACCGGAAATTAGGAAATTCCTCCATTTTCTGGTAGTAAGTAAGTAAGCGAGTGAGTGAGTGCGTGAGTAAGTAAGTAAGTAGTTTGGAGAGGCCTAGTGTCGGTATCAGCCGTACAACGAGGGAGTCTATCTCCTTTTCGATTGCGCTAGACAAGGGAGATATATTACTAAGGTGGAGCGCCACGCCTACCATCAGCTCCCAGTAACTTACCGCACAGATCAAATTTCCTTCACTATGCTACTCATGCGTTGAGTTGACGAGAGTTGGGCTCGAACCAGGAACCTTTCGATTGCAAGGCGAACGCACTACCGACTGAGCTATCCGACCAGTGAATCTATCCGACCCATTTGCTGGTATACTACCTTGAAGGCTTCAATCTAGTTTAACTAAGAACTCCTCTAATATACAGCTGCATCTGCTTTTTTCATAGAATATCAAAACAAATCGAAAGAATGTTTTGGCTTGACACGCTGGAACATAAAGGACGAAGGAAAGCTTTTCAGATTTATAAATTGCTGAGGCCATTGCTATTTCGACTGCACTGTCAGTTGATTTCAATGACAAGCATTCGTGGTGTACAAAAATAGCAGCACAACTCGATTTCTCCCCTGAATCCTACAAAACAATTAAATCTCATTGAACCAGAGCACACGCGGAGCCTATTTCTCATCCAACCCGCTTTATTGCACTTGTAAAGTCGTACACATTGGGTTAAAGCACACGCACGTGGGGTCTTCGCATATTCATGGAATCAAGTGCATATTACACATATATAGAAATGAACCAAATGATTTTTAACTGATGTGACAATTAACAAAAAACGGATATAGTGGGAATCAAACTGACGACCTGTCACTTGCTGAATGAGACTCCTAAAGCACAATGAGAGTATATATATTTTACCTCAGATTCAATCTTTCAAGCAAATCTGTCAAATCTTCATCTTTATCACCGCAATACCTTCCAAGTTTTTGGCATTTTTCACATAGATCCCTTGGATGCTCTCTTCCTGGCCCTGAATCTACTGGTTGACTAGATCTCTTTAGTTCCCTCTGCTCGTAGGGATAAACTTTTGTTGAACAACTTTTACATTGTTGTGCGGTGTTTGCCCATGTGTTCCCACTGGCCCATTTCCTTGAGCACTGACCACATTTGAAATAGCCAAACATTCGTTTTGTACCTTGGTATGCGGTTAATTTCTGAAACAAAAATTAATTCAATAAATGAATGCATCTGGTGTTTAAAATTCAACCAACAACAATTTAAGTAACTCCGATGTAACAAGTAATTTTAGTTTGAATTTGTCTTAAGAAAAGTCTTGATATAATGCTTTGCGCAAAAATGTTATGGGTGATTCCTTGTGTAAAACAATTCCCCTTCCATCTTGTCAGCACCGTAGCTGAGACTAAGGGAGGAGGGGATCAGAGCTCCTCCTAGGGAAATTTTTTATATAATTTAGCCCCCTTAGAATAAATAAAAATCCAAAAAAATCTTTAGTTTTTTGTTTGTTTACAAGCTTTTTCGTTACAAGTTTTAAATTTACAGTAAAATAGGTAACAGTTTTCACCTTGGGTTCGATAAATGAGCATAATTAAGCAAATAGATAAGATAAACCTTTGAACTTTTTGGAATATCTTTCGAATAAGATTTTATCAAAAATCATAGATTTTTTGTTTTGGAGATATTTTTCTTGGTAAAAGGCCGCGGACATACTAGCCCCCATCAGACCATTTGAACAGTAGATGGAAAGTAGATGCATTCAAAAAGAATCTAAGTGTTTATTGCATATAAACATTTTTCTGCGTTTTGAATTTTAACTTTATTGATACTTGAGTTGAGACACATTTTATATAGAACGCATTTTTTTAAATATACTTCAATTCATCTGTTTACATTTAAACTGAATTAATTCTACAATCTTTATCCTACGATCCTAAAAACTGTGCAAGGTGTCTGGAAAAAAACGAAACGCTAAAAATTATTTAAAAACATTGATTTGATTTATGGTAAGTGATTGTGTGTGGCATCATAAATTTAAGGTGAGATTGGATTAGGTTGTTTGTTCGTCTCTGTGTTGTTGCATAAATTACATTTTGTCATGTATTAAATTTATTACAGAAAAACAAAACTTTTCAAAAACAGAAGGAAAACAAAAATGTTGACTTAACTATTTTACACGCATATATTCTATTTATATCACCAGTAAAATTTTGCCATAATTGTATACTGGAAGAAAATATACAAAAGTCACAAGCCAAAAATAATTTTTTATAAAGATAAGAGCTTTTTGTAATTTAAGTTGAACTAGAAAGGAAACCAACTGTACAGTAGACTCTTTATAGTTCGAACACTCAAGGGGACAAAAAAATTATGTTCGAGTTGTGGTGAGTTTGAAATATAGAGAGTATTTTAGCCTAGATGTTAGCTGAAGGGACCAAGTGAAACAGCTCGATCCGTAGCGAGTACTGAAGATTTTGCAAATCTAATTTTTTTACTCATCTTGATCATTTATCATCATCAGAGGATTATCATCTTACCGCTGTAAAAGTACCCTCACTTTTACAGTGTTGATGATGATAATGGTGATGTTTGATCCAAATGTTTATTGTGTCTGTACAAATGCAAAGCCTTGTTTATTAAAAACGTGAATATATTTTTATACAGCACTTGCTGTTCCACCCAGCATGTGTACATCGCTTTCTTCTTTGCGACTTCCCAGTTTCTTTTTCCTTATATATTTCGAACGAGCATATGCGAAACGTAGGCTTGTTCCTAAATCTACTTTTCAATGTAAGAGGTAGATTTCACTTCACATTGTAAGTAGGAGTATGTAGCTGTTAAAAGGAGAGTTATTAAGTTTTGGAATAAACAAAATGCAGTAGTTGAAAAGTTACATTCGTGTAAGTTCTTCTTGTAAGTGCACAAATCAGTGAGCAATTCAACATTACAAGAGTACTTATAGACTGCACCTATCATCAGCGTAATAGTAACCATCAGCATCTGCCGTAATTTTAATCATAACCAGCATCATTGCCGTAATCGTAATCAAAACCAGCGTCGCCAACATCTTGGTAATTGTATTTGTATTCAAAATTCTATGTAGCCATAGTCGCATTTCTAATCATAGTAGTTGTCGTATGTGAGGTATACAGCGTGCAACACATCCGAATACGGGTCCCGTATTATTACCTTATATGGACTAATCTATTCCATAGAAATTTAGTCCATGTTAGGTATTATGCAGGACCGTATTCGGTAGAATTTCACGCTGTGATAATATTTTTAATCGTAGTAGTTTTCGTAGTCGCTTCCGTGGTCATTGTCATGATCATCATAATCATCACCAGTGTCAGATCCATTTCTGAAAGAGGAGAAATTATATCTCGCATGTAATAAAATCATAAAGCACACACAGGAGGGGACTGGGACTAAACTTTTTACGGAGCATTTTTCAAAAAAAAGGCTGTGAGTAGGAGTTGGATTTGGTAGATATAAGAATTGAGATTGAAATAAGTATGTGGCATTCAGACGACTCCAGATAAAGATTAACAGCATGATACTCCACAAGTGAAAATTTCCAGATTTTTCATACACTCTTTCGATGAGCCATTGTAAATTTTGCGGTTTTACCAATTACCATTTTTAATCAACGTCATCATGTCATCGACAAAAGATTTTGATGAAAATGCGTATAATAAACTCTCGATAGAGTATCACGTACCAAAACGACCGCTTAATCTTTCAAGAGATACCTTTGACAGAAGCTCCAAAAGTAGCATTTTTTAGAAAAAGCAAATAAAAACATTTCCTAAGCAAACGCTCTAGTGAAAGCTTAAACAGCTTTCTTAATCAATAATAAAAATCCAAAATAAAACGAATGGAAACGTTAAAACAAAAGCCTCACAGTCTCTCGCAGTCGACTTTTAGCTTTCAAAGCTATATATTTAAAGTGTTTCAAAATCCAATCACCATTGCTTTAGCACTGGATTAGAAACGCCTTATCAATTTCACTTAAAAATGGCTGGTGGTCAATAAAAACAATCTTTGGATTATGAAAAGTTATAGTTATAGTTATAGTTGTTTATTGTTTTAAGTTTATAAGCTTTTAACCGGAAATTAGGAAATTCCTCCATTTTCTGGTAGTAAGTAAGTAAGCGAGTGAGTGAGTGCGTGAGTAAGTAAGTAAGTAGTTTGGAGAGGCCTAGTGTCGGTATCAGCCGTACAACGAGGGAGTCTATCTCCTTTTCGATTGCGCTAGACAAGGGAGATATATTACTAAGGTGGAGCGCCACGCCTACCATCAGCTCCCAGTAACTTACCGCACAGATCAAATTTCCTTCACTATGCTACTCATGCGTTGAGTTGACGAGAGTTGGGCTCGAACCAGGAACCTTTCGATTGCAAGGCGAACGCACTACCGACTGAGCTATCCGACCAGTGAATCTATCCGACCCATTTGCTGGTATACTACCTTGAAGGCTTCAATCTAGTTTAACTAAGAACTCCTCTAATATACAGCTGCATCTGCTTTTTTCATAGAATATCAAAACAAATCGAAAGAATGTTTTGGCTTGACACGCTGGAACATAAAGGACGAAGGAAAGCTTTTCAGATTTATAAATTGCTGAGGCCATTGCTATTTCGACTGCACTGTCAGTTGATTTCAATGACAAGCATTCGTGGTGTACAAAAATAGCAGCACAACTCGATTTCTCCCCTGAATCCTACAAAACAATTAAATCTCATTGAACCAGAGCACACGCGGAGCCTATTTCTCATCCAACCCGCTTTATTGCACTTGTAAAGTCGTACACATTGGGTTAAAGCACACGCACGTGGGGTCTTCGCATATTCATGGAATCAAGTGCATATTACACATATATAGAAATGAACCAAATGATTTTTAACTGATGTGACAATTAACAAAAAACGGATATAGTGGGAATCAAACTGACGACCTGTCACTTGCTGAATGAGACTCCTAAAGCACAATGAGAGTATATATATTTTACCTCAGATTCAATCTTTCAAGCAAATCTGTCAAATCTTCATCTTTATCACCGCAATACCTTCCAAGTTTTTGGCATTTTTCACATAGATCCCTTGGATGCTCTCTTCCTGGCCCTGAATCTACTGGTTGACTAGATCTCTTTAGTTCCCTCTGCTCGTAGGGATAAACTTTTGTTGAACAACTTTTACATTGTTGTGCGGTGTTTGCCCATGTGTTCCCACTGGCCCATTTCCTTGAGCACTGACCACATTTGAAATAGCCAAACATTCGTTTTGTACCTTGGTATGCGGTTAATTTCTGAAACAAAAATTAATTCAATAAATGAATGCATCTGGTGTTTAAAATTCAACCAACAACAATTTAAGTAACTCCGATGTAACAAGTAATTTTAGTTTGAATTTGTCTTAAGAAAAGTCTTGATATAATGCTTTGCGCAAAAATGTTATGGGTGATTCCTTGTGTAAAACAATTCCCCTTCCATCTTGTCAGCACCGTAGCTGAGACTAAGGGAGGAGGGGATCAGAGCTCCTCCTAGGGAAATTTTTTATATAATTTAGCCCCCTTAGAATAAATAAAAATCCAAAAAAATCTTTAGTTTTTTGTTTGTTTACAAGCTTTTTCGTTACAAGTTTTAAATTTATCGAAAATTTGGCTAACTGTGTCTTAATTTTAAGACAATTTTATTCACAAGATACATCATGAATAAGAAATTTTTGTCCCAAACTTTATTAAAAAATCAGCCCCTCTTTGGTTTTTTAAAACTTCGATTAGCTTCGCATAAAAATCAACGCCAGCTACGGGTTTGCCTCTTGTCTATGAAAAAAACATTTCTCTTCCCAACTTTCCCAAAAAGAAAACATTTCTCTTTCGCTCTTTTCCATGTAGAAAACATTTCCCTTCCCCCTTGTCCATGAAAAAAACATTTCCCCTTCATTCTTGTCCTTGCAAAAAATTACATTTAATCCTGAAAATTCTACGAAGAAAAAACTTCTCCTTTCCTCTTGTCCATGAAGAAAACATTTCCACTTCCTTCTTGTCCATGTAGAAAACATTTCTCCTTCGCTATTGTCCGTGAAGAAAAAAACACTTTTCATTCTCTCATGCCCATTAAAAAGATATTTCTCCTTCCCTCTTGTTCATGAAGAAAACATTTCCACTTCCTTCTTGTCCATGAAAAGAACATTCCCCTTCCTTCTTGTCCACAAAGAAAACATTACTCCTTCCCTTACCCTCTGTTCCACGAAGAAAATATATCCCCCTCCTTCTTGTCCCTTTTGTCCATGTGGATCCGTTGCTGAATGGGTAAAATGCTTGTAGCCTGAACGGGAGTTTCCGAGTTTAAATCCCTTGTGAAGCTTTCGGTAGTGAATATTACAAATCACTGTTAATTCTGCGTGGTATCTTGGGGGTTTTTCCAGGAAGGCAGGACCCTCATTGGTAGCCGTTCATGAGGAACTTAAGAGGCTATCCTGGATATTACATTATATCATGTATCATATCACATCAGATCATATCATATCATGAAGAAAACATTTCTCCTGCCCTCCTGCTTAGTGAAGAAAACATTTCTCCTTTCCTTCTCAAATTTGTTTACATAGACATTTATACTGAAAACGAAAGTACGAGAACTTCGGTTCTGTTTAGTAGTATAATAATCAAACTTTCAAGTTTTATTTTCTATGGTATATGTAACTAGTGTATATAATGTTTTGTATGTATATAAATTTCTGAAGCTTGCAAGAAAAAGCAAGGAAGCCATCTCTTAGAAAAAGCTTAAACAGACAAAGCAAAGATTGAAAATAGTAGAAAATAATAAATCTTACTGACAGACGTTACCTCATCTTTGTTAGCATTTTCCTTAATAATCTCTTTGGATGAGTTGGATGAAGCCATATCTGCGCTTCGCCTAAAGTTTACACTAAACTGCCAAAAATAAAGTTGATGACTGTCTTACGATTTCTGTAGAATCTGCTTAG
>JAUBWS010067233.1:1584-14443 GCA_032270445.1 Darlingtonia californica
TCTCTGATTGAACCATCTTCATTTTGCCTGAATGAATACTAAATTGTCTACAACTTGATATTTACTATAAACGAAATTAAAACAATAAATAGCATAAAAAGTGTGGGATCGAAAAATACAAACAGCCTTCTGACAGCCCTCAATAAGAAAAATAAATTACTATTGGCTGGTTCTTGCTTGAAATCCTAAAACAAAAATGATGAAATAAAATAATCTTAAACTCCATCGAGAAAGTCTTTCGTTTGACATGATATCGTTATTTACGAGATTTAGAAGATTCTCGCTGAATTCAGCAAAGCTAAATTTTTTACACTATTTACATAAAACCGTAGAAAAACAAAGTTGAAATAGACGCAGAAAAAACAACCCTTACCTCCTCCAAAAAGCCCATATTCTTAATATACTGTTTCAGCCCCTCATCGTTTACTGATAACGGAGGAGTGTATTCTTTCGGAGAGTCCCTTCTCCACCATGACTGGATTCTCCTATAAAAAAATTTAACATCATGAGTGCTTCAGTGAACTACCAAAAGATATCATGATGGGATAGAATTTTTGATTATTGCTTTTTAAATCTTAATGTTATTTTCAAGGTCAACACGTTGAAATTAATTGATTCCAAAATAAATAATACTGTATATGCAAAATTAGCTGATTCCTTATTAAAAAAAAAGGTACTAGAACCTAGAAAGTACTAGAAAGGTACTATAATTAACCTAATTATAGATTGCGATACTGATTAAGGTATGAAAGATATCTTGCATCCATAATGCCATGTAAATTCAATTTTAAAATAAAAATAACAACAGCAACATTTATCAACTGAGCTTTTCAGATATTCGTTCTTCGGGTGAAAGCTATCTATATCGAACAAACTTGTATTAAATCATAATTCTTTGAAAGATCAGTTATGAGATGCAACAATTGACATAATATTATTCTCGCAAAAACCTGGATCTTAGTATTCCATCCATGAGTCCAGTTGTTTGTTTTGATAATCTTGTGTAATGATAAGTGAACAAACGACTTCTTATGTAAATAGGTGGCTTGTCTGGAAATGGATTTTTCCCCATTAAATCTAAAACAGCTTTTTCTCCTTTTAATAGTTTGTCAATCAGGTTGATGAGCCAAGGATTGTGTTGGTAAGAGCCAAGTGCAGCAAACCACATTTGCCAGTCTAACCTTGGCTGATGGGGCGCTGAAATACAAAAAAGTAAAGAAGCATAAATAACATAAATTAGCTACCGCTATTTTTACTCAATAATGATGAAATTAATGATAATTTCTACTTTCTATCGAAAAATCCGTATGTACAATTATACAATTATGGTAGTACTTTGAAAGACACCTGTCATCAGGCTAGATCTCATTGAAAATAGAATGCGATTTTTACATTAATAGATAAGAAATTCTACACTCTTCCAGTGGTATAATTTCCATATAAAAAGGTGAAGTCTTATCTTTGAGTATTATTTCTCGCATTTAATAACATTTTCAACAGCCACAAAATACAAATCAGCCTTACTTTTCTGTTGGCTATCCTATGGAATGAGAGGCATATGTACTTCAATCGCAAAAAAAAACTTTTCATTATCTCCACTAGCTACTCATTTACCTACATAGTTTTATGTACTTTCTCAAGCGAATCAATTTATCTACCAAACAATAATACAATAAAATCAACACAATTATGCTGAGGCAGTAGACAAAAACATGGTAACTTAGCTACGTGCAAAATTCACACGGTATACAAAACACCGCCCTCAGGCAGTGGATAAGAAAAAACTAACCAACAATTGGTAGTGCATCACTGACACTTCCTGGTTTGTAAAGAAAGTTGTATTCCTATTAAGAAATATAAAAGTTGAATTACGAATGTTCATCGTTCTAGAAAATAAAAGCAGCGCCAGTTAGCAGAAAAGTAGATATCATTTTTACATGCAAAGTGCCTATGTTTCACATAAAAACACCTACAAACAATTAGAACCGCTACCCAGACTCCAGGTTTAAGCGTTTTAAATCAAATGAACTTTTAGTTACAAAAGGTTATATTGTTTACATATACAGACAACAGCAACGTGAACAGCTGGATGTACTTTTCTTCCAAAGTAGTACCTAAAATAATACTATTTCTTACCAACCATTGTCCGTTATGAAAATCATTTGATCCTTCTATGATAAGTTCAGGTCGCCCACCAACGCCTGTCATACTGGAAGAAAAATTGATTATGTTGACGAGAATTATTTCATAACAAACACTTTGGAATTCAAAAATCAAATTAAGATAGAAATGTTACCTGCGAAACAATCCATAGCTGTGAACCAGCTCATACGAATCTGATTTGTGATGCCACATTTTGACTATGGGCCAAAGACCGTCTCGAACATTCGAATCTAATGATGTGAATGGAACCTGAAACACAGAGTATAAATGAGTTAAACATACTGATTACTGTAATGAAATGTATCGAAACGAATCACAACAAAACGAGCTACTAACCATACTAATGGCAAAATGCCATCCAATAATTGTAGTAAATATTACTCTAGCTGATACTGGAATCAACCTTTTGAACATACCCCAACTTTCATCAACTCCCAGAATACTATAAGAGAGAGTATGTACATCACATTTTCTGTCTATGGAAACCTTATAACTCCAGTTTCCTAATCTTGATGATGACTGTAGTCAAATCGTTATTTTATAACTTGGCGAGTGAATGCCAAAAAAGTTTTGATAGTCTAGAAACGAATAATGTATACCTGTATAAGTATTTCAATACTTCTATAACGAACGACAAAATTCCTATATAAATTGATACTTGTGTCATCCATGGCAAATTACGGAAAAATACCTCCTTTGTAAATGCTAAATTAAAAAAAATAAATAGTTACATCACCAAAAAGGGCAGAAATTTGCAGGAGACGTTTCAAAAGGAGAAAGTTTCTTTGAAGTATTTGCGAAACTTTGGAAATAAACTTTCGTGTCATTTTTTTTCGAAGAAATCAACATTCGCATTAAAAAATTGTAGAAGTTTCTTCTTTTGAAGTGGTTTAATAAGACTGCAAAATGTTACTTGATTGCTGCTTCGCACTCTTGAATAATATTTGACCTTTATCCTGCCTTTTTTTGCTTTAGTAATCTACTTTGTTATTCTTTTGAACCATTTTAAAAGAATGTCCTGTCTTCCTTGGGACACCTTTCCGAGATACATTTTTAAATTAACTTTGATTTTGGTAACATTTATTACCAAATTTCTCAGTGAGTACATTATTACTCAGGAACTTAACTTCTAACCTTAACCACTTTAACAACTTGGCCACAGGGCAGGCTAAATTTGAAACGAGAGGAGGCCAACAATGTTAAACATATCGCGTATTATCACAAACAATCAAGGTGTTGATACATACCAATATCAGACAATACTTCATCGTTTGAAATCCTGATATTAAATGCCTTGATAGTCCAATAAACCATTTTTGCAAAGACAGACGTTTTGATCATAAACAAAACAGTCCCATACCATGTATTTCTCTCTGGAAGCTTTTTTGGTTTTTGTAAATTCATATCTAAAATAATAAAACTAATGTATAAGTATGTAAAAGTCAATTGCAGGCTAACCTTAAGCCAGTAGCCAGCTGAAAAATTCAGTATCCTATGTATTACCATGCATAAAAGTGCACCCTGGCTAACGTGAAACACACACCTTTACCTAACGCTGCCGAAATGAACAAATTAATTAATGGCTGATAGGACAGAAGATTGTAAAACACTTCGTCTATTTTGATTTACAATTTAAACTGACAAAAGCATTTCTGTATTTATTGTACTTTCTTTTACCATGTATGATATGTTTCTTTCATTAAATAAAGTCAATTCCAAGCAGTTCCATGTTTGTTTACACTCCTTAACCCTATTGTACCCAGGCTTTTTTGGGTTTTTGTACGGGGGCTTGTTTGCCCTCTGCTATAACTCAAGATTGGCTTATGCTAGAAACTTGAAATTTGGTATGGAGGTATCCCTCAATAATACAAATAAAAAATTCATACTGAATAAACAATGGTTGCCATGGTTACCTGATGATGTCATCACAAATGTCGATTTTTGAAAAATACAAATAATTAAAAATACTTTGAGCTATATCTTCTAAACGAGTTGATATTTTTTCAATTCTGTTTTGATTTTCTGAAAGTCAAAAGAAAGACCTTTCGTATCAGTCCTCAGATCTTCACAGATATTTGCACTGCGAGGCGCCAAAACTGCCACAAGTTGGCTCCGCCGCCATTTTTAAATTATAACGTCATCAAAATTTTTTTTGAATTCTGCATTATTCTTTTAATGAATTAAACAATCTGCGAAGGTTTCAAATTAATATCATTATCCTATCAAAAGTTATTAGTAGTTTAAGTTCTGACCATTTTGTATTGGATAAGGTTGTAAATTGACACCTTGTGTTACATAATTATGCATAATTAATGATGTGTTTGAGATAATTACTTCAAATTTTCAGGAAAGGTGTCTAATAGGTTTTTGTTAATTGTTGCTAAATTTCAAGCTCATAACATAAGCATTTTCGGAGTTATTAAAGTTTTTTTTAAAAAAAGCCCCTCCCCGGGTATAATACCGGCATTAATTCGGTTCTAAAAAGGTTATGGGAAAAGGCGCATATTTCGATTGACTTTTCTAAGAAAGAAATAAATCCCATTGGGACATCGGTGGTGAAGTGGCCTCTCACTTACGCAGATCATCACAAAATCGTTTATAGCTGAGGCATTTCAAACCGAAGCCGTTCGTGCGTCCGAGGGGCAGGAGAACCAACCACAAAGGATGGAAGCCCCTGATGACGTAAAACTATCCATCACATTACATTATATAAAAAGTTTATTTTGCTAATTATACTTTTTAAACCAGCTGCGCCTTGCGCTGGCTATATGGTAAGTATTTCTTACATTTTCTAAGACATCCGGGCGTGTAATTGAAGATAAACCTATCGTCAACCAATGATAAACACAATGCAAGTGTCAGAAGATTAAAGAAATTGTAATTGCCAGTTGAAATGATCAAAACTTGTAACAGAACCTATGGAAAAATAACAAGGGATTATTGCAAAATTTTGTCCAAATGTTGTTTTGACAACTTCGACCAAAAATTCTCATTCCCGGAATTTTGTTAGGTTTTGCAATTCCAAATCGTCGAAAACCTTCAGTTGCGTCTTTTTGTCGCCTTAATTTTTTTAATAAGACGCAAATAAACAAAATGAAAAGTGGGAGACGATCCATGAATCACATAATAATATGATAATATAATGGAGGTGAGGATTTTTAAAACAGAAATTAACATCAATAAATTCAAAATGCTCAAAATGCACAGGACAGTTTTCATAAGATTCTAAACTAATACAGTATATTAAAATATTTCTAAATTTCTAGTGAAAACAATAGGCTGGTCACCTGTGAGAAAAATGCCCATATTCGAAAACTTCGGACAGGAGCAAAGAAAAGGAATGGAATTGGAATTTCAATAACAAACCTAAAATATTTAAAATGCGAGAAGTTTATACACAATACAAACTGCACTTCTGAGATACAAAATCAGGGCAGAATTACATACGTTGCTACAACACTCAATTTTTGAAACCACTGTGGTAGTTGATGAGCATACCATGCCAATGGACAAGGTATACACTATGAAAACAAAAAGGAAAGAATATATTGTACCATAAGAAGAAATCGGTCAGGAAATGAAAGGAACTCATTTGCTTGGCTTACATCCTCTTTCAAACGCCCAGGGCGTTTATTAAATTTTTCGACTTTGGAGGGAGCGTTTATTAGAGGATATACGGTGCCATACCACAGCCTATATACTTGAACTTACACATACATTAACAAAAAGAAGTTATAAAACCAGAGCTAGAAGAACAAAAACTAGAGGACGTACTATTTACTCTAAATAAAACCTTACTTGAGATTCATAATGCCAATCAAGAGCTGTTAAATTCCACCATGTTGGACATCGACTGGTCAATTTAACGATACCAGATTGAAACATCAAACGAAACAATAACCATTTTACTAACCAAAATGCTAATGTATGATGTCCCCTGAAAAGTCAATTTCAATGAAGAAAATACAAAGCAAAATACTACAAATAATATATCTTCCTAATCTAACACTGCTGAAGACTTCTTTTTATTCATTTTCTATCCAAGTAGAGAAAAGAGTATCAGAAACATATAAATAGTTGTGTAAAAAATATTGATTAAGATATTATTATAGACACTATACGAGGCAACCGAAAAATACCGAAATGCTCTTAGTAAATCAGAAACATTGTTTTTCTGTTAATCCATAAAATCAAGTATTTTTTACTCCTTAGGAATTGATGATGATTTGAAACTTTTTCTGCAAAATATTTAATTACCTTTTTACGCTTGCATGTCATTAATTTAGTTCGTTAAAAGTTTTTTTGCATGTGTGTATCTTAAGATGTGTTTTTGTGCAACTTCTATCGTTTTCCGGATACAGTAAGTAATTATAATTTTGCAGAAATTACTATCATAGGATTGTTTACTAGCACCACCCAAAAAAGAATCAAGGATTTTATCATTTGTTAAAATGTAGACTCAGCTGTGGCTCAACGTGTGCCAAAATATTGGGTTTATGTTCACATATGGAACAACCTTATAGGCCTTAAAAAATAGATAGTCTATGTTTTGTGGTTTATTTTAGGTTTCTCTTAAATCAATATTTCTGAGCTATAAAAAATAGAACATACATACCCAATATCACCTATTTTTGACTTTCTTGTCTGAGCAACCAATATAGTTATGAAACCTGTTTCCAATAGTAAAATATCCCTGAAATTTGATTCAAAATTGAAAAGTCATTAGAATATTTTCTAAAAGTTCTTTTTCAGATTGCATTTATTCAAAAAATCTGACAATCCTTTCTTAAGCCATAGGATATAGATTATATTCATTAATTGTGAAACATTACAGAAAAACAAGAAAACCTACCACTGAAACCAAAGAAAAGTCTGGCCAACCTAAAAAGATAAAAAATTTACCACATTTAATTTGATATGAATCAAACAAAAATTCTGCAGAGAAAATTTTGTTGGAATTTTATCTCATGGTCATCAAAATCAACTTTGTTATTTTGTGTACATTAATATGATCAATAATCTGTTGTTGCATCCTTGTTTACTTAGTATTATCAGTATTTTAAATGTGCTAGACTGAATTTCTCCAAAGATTGCAGAATTTATATCTACCTGATAGACAGAAAAGTAGAGTATCCACAGCACAGCAAAAACAAGTCTGTTTTGAAAAGAATATGAAACGAGGGATCCAAATGAGAGAATCATTCCCAAAAGACATATCACTTCCATTCCAGATGATGTATCCAGTCCAATGAATGGAGCAAACCAGAGCAATGTTGTCTTTTTATTAAGTTTGACAGATAATGGCAGCTCTTCCCCTAGATTGGAAAATAAAGTCTGAATACTTTATTGTCAGAAATTTTTGAGGATCGCTGGAACCGCGAAATTCGGGACAGTTCGCAGGAATTAATTTTTTCGGATTTAAGCAGTTAAAAATTTTGCACGGACTAAACTAGTTTCAAAATTCAAAATGTTTTTAAGTAAAACAAAAATTTTTCTTCTTGAGATTTTCAAAAAATGCTGCGTTTGCTGCTTTTACTTGGAAACACAGCTTAACCTGAGTGTTGAAGAGTTACAGAACAGAAAATTGCTTCCTCATTGCTAAATTCAACCAACTTAACCTTTCCTAAGGGGGGGGGGGGGGGGGGGGGGGTAAAATCATTCCCAAAACAAAATTGGTGTGATAACTTTTGCAATGTTTTTGGTATGGAGTCCTTAAATTTATTAAGTTAACAGTTTTTGGCAAAAAAAATTATTTAGCTGCTTATATTGCTCACATTAGCATAATCAGGAAACATGTCATGTCCTTTCAAATTTAGTACAAACTATTGTATTTTTTGCTAAAATCGATGTTTGAATAGCTCCTTGAAAGTAGATTATAACAAAAATTCCTAACATCATCAAAATGAGTATGACGTTATAATTTCAAATTAGCGGAGATTTTGGCCTACTGTACTGTTCAAGTACTGTTACTTGAAAGTATACCTGTGAAAGAAGCCCTTTTACTTAGTCATCAAAACATCAAAACAGGAGTAAAAAAAAGCTAAGAGATCCAATAATGAAATATGGCTTGTGAAAGAAAAGATAGAAAAATACAAAAAACCTCCATTAATGCTGACATCAGCAAAAAATGTTAAATGATAAATTTGCCAAATTTTTGATACCAAGGTTAAGTTCATTCGATGTTCTACATCTGAGCCAACTTTTATTACTATAGTATAAATATCAAAGACTTAAATAGGGGGGGGGGGGTGTTGATTCATCCCTCGCTGACCTGTGCGAAGTAAAAAATGGCCTAGCATAGATAAATTTCATAACAGTTTCATTGTAATAAAAAAAATAAAAATGTAATAAAAACTGACCTGATTTACAAACACTACAACTTTCCATACAATTTTTTTTCATCCAGTAACGGTTATTATTGCACTCATTGTTTCCTGCCCACATTGCACATCTGTCATCAGAATCAAAGCAATCCCCTAGAAATGGATGGTCAATGAGCAATATTTTGATATGAAAACGTATTTGAGCACCTTAACAATTGTTATTCTCTAAGATGTGAACTCAAATCAATGGTAAATGTTGCATACTGGACAGATATTTAATAGCTTTTTCTTCAGCTATAGTCACTTGTATTGTATTCATCAGTTTAATTGATTTCTAGCATTCCAAGAGTATTTTGACTTCATTCAAGAAATCCACATTATTATATAGTTACTTGTTTGTTCATGAAATCAAAACCATTAAGGCAGCTTTCCACTTAGAAATTTTGTTTGACAAACTCAGTGCACGCAAACGTGGTGATACAATGAAGACGCAAGGGTCCTGACAACAGTCCCGAAAACCATTAACATAAACATAAGCAATTACACCTGTCCTATAACCGCATTGGCTATTTGAAGCACATTCGCTTGATGGTAAAAAGAAGTTGAATTTTAGGCCCTTGAAATGAATAGAACCCACTACTCTGCACAGAAAGATTTACACTATACAGTTGATGACGCATGCACAATTTAAAAGAACACTGGTCTTCCTACAAAACTTCCGAAAAATATAAGAAAGTAACCTTTAAACATCATATACTGATGGTGTCATCATTTCCAAAACTATATTCACTAGATACAATTAATCGGAGAGTAGTCTTTAACAATTTTTGGGGTGGGATAAAAAACATCTTATGCGAAGATGTTTTTCATGGGGTCATGGGACTTATTTCAGATTTTTACAAAAGCTGCCAAGTACAGCAAAACTTCATTCCTCTCCAGGTGAAAGTACCATTCAAATGTGTATTTAATAAAACATAAAAAAGTACCTTTCAATTCTCTCACAGCTGGTAATAGACCTTTTCTGCTATATAGACCTACAAAGAAACAAGCAATGTTTTGATTTAAATCATCCTAAAACATTACATTTTAATAATTATGAAACAAATCAACTCACCTGGGACTTGGAAATACAGTGAAGCAAAAGCAAAAAGATAAATTGCCCCAATACACCAGACAAAGATATGTTGTACATAAGCATTACCACCTTCCATAATCTATGTATTGTTTATTACTAATGATGAAAAGAAACTTTAATTTTTATGATGAAGACAAAGAATGTCGTCTTTTGGTAAAATTCGTCTCTATTTTGCATCGTTATGATAACATGTTTTGGAATTAAATCTTCAGTCTGATTCCTATTTATGCATTTAAATTTATAAAAGTCAATAAATTAGGACAACAAATTGATGAGCTTTCCCTTCAATAAACTATATGTAAAAAAACTAGTTGTATTATTATAATTTTGTTTTATTGCACTGAAATAGATTTTATGGAAACCAAATGAAACTTAAAGTATTTAGGATAATGTACGTAACATAAACATCGTTTTTGGATAATTAAAGCATTGTCATTTTAATGCAATGATTTCTAACAGAAACTTCAGCTTTTACTATCAAATTATTGCACATTTTTGACACTTAAGTAATAAGCATGATACTGCTAATGAAAATAAAAGAATATAATATGTCATGTAAGGTTCATCAGTTGGTGTCCACGGCTCCTGTTTCAGTGATTTAACTCAATACAGTACAAGTGCGATGGCTCCCCTGCAGAACCGGCCAAGCTCCACTAAATATATTAATATGTAAAACAATATAAAAAAGTGTTACGAGAATAATAATTTATACAAAAATTTGTATCACTGACCAACAGTAACGAAAGAAAACAAGATGTGATTTTGATATTTTTATGCAAAGTTAAATGACAGTTTATTTTTCTTCACAATATTCACAAAGATTCGCCTCATTTTGAGTAGCGAAATTATTTTTTCTATTGTTTTTTATAATTTTTTCTAATCTCTTCCAGAGTTTTGTCTTTAATCATATTAGCCACAGTTTTACACCAAACATGAAGAAGTCCTTTGATATTCAAATAATTTGCTGCTAAGATCAACTTAAACAAAGTTCCCTGATCAACTTTCAGAGGGAACATGGTGTTGAATCCTGATAATGAACCATTGGCTCCTCAAGGTTTAACTGATAACTCAGACACATGAGAATTCCAAGTAAGATGCTTATTTATACAAACGGTTTTTTTGATAAAATAACATGAAAATTCTAAAAAAAAAAATTAAAATGCCTGCCAGTTCACCACATAAAACAATGGCTGCAGACTGAAAAAAAACATTTTTTTTAAGGATGGCCTTATGCCTCTTACATCATGATGGTGTAACTTGTGACACAAGATTTCATGGTCCACTGTGTCAATTGCTTTTTGAAAATTGATAAAAACTCCAAGATGCTGCCTAATACGTTCAATTATAATAACCAGATCTTGTGAAGTTGAATTGGATTTCTTAAAACCTTATTGTCTAAAATAGAGAATGTTATGACGTTCAAGGATAGAAAAAAGACGTGAATACATGAGTTTCTCAAATATCTTTTCGATTTTTGATAACAAAGAGATGGACGGTAATTAGGCGGTTTGGAGGAGAACCTTTTTTAAATACAGGTATGATCTTAAAAAGTTTCAGCGAGGAAGGAAATTGTCCAGTACTAAAAGAAAGATTAACAATCACAGTAAGAATAGTAGAAATTTCTGGTCAAATCACTTTTAGCATTTTTGTTGGAATACTATTACTGTAGGTCCCGAAGCTTTATTAAGATATGATTTTCTCATTCTCAGTAGGCACAACTTGTGAGAGGAAGATCGAGCTTGGATTTGGATTTCCCAAAAACAATTTCGGTATTGAGGTATTGGAGACCTAATAGTATCAGGGACCTGGAGAGGATCAGAAGTCAAAGCATCACCTATTTTAAGAGATATTGGTTTATGGGAAGAAGAATTAACTAGTGAAATGATATGCCTAACACCTTCCCAAATTTTACGAAATTTGTTCAAATGAATCGTAAATTGGAATAGTAATTAGCTTTACTATGTTTGCACAGAGTAACAATTTGATTGTGGTAGCGCTTAAATATATCATCGTAAAAAGTTTTGAAATGTTGTGTTTTAGATTTTAAGAATTGACTGAAATAAAAATCACACTCAGACATTGACTTTAATATATCTTTGGTTATCCAAGTTTTTTGGGTTTTGTGGCATTTCTTTGCCAATTTGCTGGTGGGTAAATGTTGATTAACAAGCTCTTGAAATTTAGACTGAAACAAATCAAGGGAAGTATTAACATCACCATCTCCAATCTTAACAATTTCATGCTAGTTCAGCTCACGGAAATCTTGGTTAAATTTAGACCAGTTCTGATAGAGAGATTTGGCAAGCAATTCTTGACCTCCTCCAAGATTATCTGATTACATGAGCAAAAACTGAGGCAGATTATCTGATATTGAATGCAGTATATTACCTAAAGAACAGGCATTCCCAGAGGCAGTCAAGAATATATTGTAAAAATTGTTGAAAGCATTTACACACATACTAGGATGTCTATAAACACAACTAACAATAATGTCCGACCTCTGAGAAAATGTAATCTCTACAAAAACAGACTCAAGTTCTTGTCACTTGTGTTTTATGATTTGCAAACACTTCGAAAAAAGCAATTGAGATATAAACAGATAAAAATTATATATTAAACATGAATATATGAAAATGATTGAAATAAATAATACACTTTTCAAACCGGATCTACTATGTAAATGTTTATAGGAGTTTAATTCATGGTACATGGTAGGTAAAGTCATGAAGTTCTTGTTGACTGATGCTAATTAATAAAAGAATACAATGTTAAAAAGTTCCATTTCAAAAGAATTTTATACAAGAAACAGGTATTTTAAAGTCAAGTTTACATATGTCTAAAAATTCAATGATCAGTACATTCATGGCTGTACCTCTCAGATATGTCATGACTTAAAATAATAACCTGTCACATAGACAGGTGCAGTGATTATGTCAATAAAAGAAACAAAACCTACTAAATGTCCGAAAACTGACTGAAATTTGGAAAGATCAGTGGCCAGCTCGGACAATTGGCTGAAACTTAAAATAAAAAATTAGCTTAAATCTTCAATTAGCTCATTTTCAATTGGTTCAAATCAGCTTTTAGTTGAGTTTATTTTTTTAATCTTCAAAGTTAGTTTTCTTCTCCCTCTCAGAACATTCTAAGACATAACAAATCATCTTGCTTATGTACTGGTAAGACTTGTTTCAGTACTTTTTTATCTAGACTTTAAGGCTTATCAAAAAGTCAAAACATA
>JAUBWS010067244.1:0-14442 GCA_032270445.1 Darlingtonia californica
GCAAAGAATGAATAACAACTTGATAAATTATAGCCTATTAAAAGTTGGGTTCCGTTTTTTTCAGGACACCCTGTATAACTAATATGTAATTTGTTTGTCAATTTTGAATTTGGATTTTATTAGTTTTTTTTGCCTGTAAAAGGAAAACACTATTTGTAATTATATCCAACTATAAATGATTCAATAAATAAAATAAATAAGTACTTGATGTTTTTATGATCAGTTATCACCTCAATTTACAATAGCAATTACACTTAACCCTTTCCTGACAAAGAAAAAGGAAATTACTATTCAATATTCAGTAGAGTCTTTTTTCCAACTTTAAACTTAAATATCCTTTGAACTAAACCAATTCGGAAGCTCAAGTTAAGTTCATTGGAAAGATAAAAGTTTTTTATTTTTGTTTTGGTGTTTTAAGTTATAAATCCACCCTCAGTAAAAAATATGACTTCATATCTACTTGGGTTGGGATATTAAGTTTTTTCATTTGATTTCTGAAATATTTATAAATAGATTTTCACCATTTATGTAAAACATTGGGGCATTTCGAAAGGAATGAAAATCGGTAAACAGTACTGGATGAGATCGGATCTATTACTCAGAAATATATTTCGTATAAGAAGTGAGAACTCATTATCAAAGAACAGACACAGAACAGACAGTTTTTGCCCCCCTCCCCATAAGCAAGTTTCCACTTATCCGCCAGTTTTGGTACAGAAAACGGGACAGGAAAAATAGAAATTCTGGTTGATTTATACATGCCATCTTTCTGCCCATGCCTTGCTTGCTTGTCCCGTGAGAAAATTGAACAGAAGTTAACTTTTCCCCGTGACAAGCACAAAAGGATAATGAAAAGTAACAAAATGAAAAATAAAAATAAAACCTATCATGTTCTATAATATCAGTTATTTATTTATTTTTTCGTTCCTGTGCAACACCCGTCAAATGGAAACTTGCTTTTAGGGTTATAGAATAGGTTAAACAAGTATGTTAATTCTTTTTTTGGAAGGCGACTAAGGACTAGGGGGGGGGGGGGGACTAGGTACTAAGTACTAGATAGGGGAGCTAAGTACTAAATGCCAAGCCATTTAGCCGGATTTCTTGACATGTCACATCCATTTAAATGGCAATTGAGAATTTAACATAGGCCGTTCCGGAATGCGCGGAAAAATGTTTTCGTTTGTTTTTGATCCCTCTCATGTTGGCGAGCGACCAAAGCATTACGTCATGGCCTTGAACCAACCAATGGAATCAAAAAACGCTTCTATGACGTAATGTTTTGGCCACCATCATGAGAGGGATCAAGACAAATGAAGCATTACGTAATCTTTTCCACGCACCACAGAACTGTTTGTAGTTGCACAAAGAGCAAGTAATCAGGAGTTTGATTTGCCAAAATTTAGAGGGGGCCAAACTATTTAATGATAAGGCTGACATGTTGTCAACATCAAGATATCGCTGATATAGATTCCAAGGCAAAACTGATCGATAACTTCAAGAGTGGTTTCCAAAGCGAGCAGGTTGCAAAACGTTTATGTCGAACAAAATTTTCGTAACCCCCGAAAAATTTCGTCAGTTTTGTCCGACATTGTTTTGTCCGATAAGGTATTCAATAATTTGACGCAATCATGAAAACTCGCAGCTGAGTAAAGAGAGGAGCCGAATGAGCAATAAAAGGTCATTAGCCTTACGGCTTTTTCCTGCAAATACAAAATGCGTGTGATATAGTTTTTTATAAGAACCCATACTCAATACCCGAATAACTTAGATAAGAATAAAACAAAGAATAGTTTAAAGACACTAATGTATTACAAGAAACGTAATAGCTGATCTTACTCAGCGCACCATTTGCTCGAGATATTTTCTGACATACAGAACTTATAATGGATTCCCAATTCAAGTCTGAGTCGATGACAACACCCAGATATTAGCCGAATCATTCGGATATAGCCTGTAACCGTTAATCTTGACTTTAAAATCAAAGTCGATTAGTTTACGATTTAGGTGGAATAAAAGGAGCTTAGTCTTTTTAGAATTTCAAACAAATCTTGTTGTCATTTAACAAGACATTCAAGTCGGTGTTGACTCTTTTTGAAGGAGACTTTAAAAACTTACTTTGGTTACGAAGCATGGTATCATCGGTGAAAAAATTAAGGATCGCATTATAAATGTCATTGATGTAAATTAAAAAGAAGAGGTTAAGAAAAGGCGACTCCGCGTATACCATGAAAGTGCGATTTTGAAAAAAGAATTTTATGATCGACGGTATCAAGTGCCTTTTTTAGGTCTATTAAAACAGAGTGAACGAGGTGACCAGTGTCTAGGGCCTTTTTTATTTTTTCCGTGACACTGGTTAAAGCAGATGATGTAGAATGGTTACTACGAAATCTAGATTGGAATTGATAAAGGCAATTGTAATTCTCAAGAATATCACTCCGTCTTTTTTGCATCAGCCATTGGTATACTTTTTCTACATTTAATGAAAAAGATATTAGCCTATAATTCCCAGCTTCAAGGTCTTTATTTTTAAAAATGGGAAGAATGACCATGGCCTCTTTCAATTTAAAACGAAAGACATTGGTTAAAAAAGACAGATTAATTGATTCAGATAAGATGAAAGAAAGTTCTTTAGAGACTATGTCTAAAAGCTTCAAAGGTATATTGTTAGGGCCACTTGCTTTACTTTCTTTTAGAGAGCTTAATATTTTCAAAACTTCGTTTGGAGGGAAATAATAAAAGAAAAGAAAAAATATTACATATAATTTCTTCATAAATAGAGAATGTCTCACTGCCTAGATTTTGGAGCCGTACTTATTACAATTTTTCTCCAATTTCAATAATGAGAAAATAAAATTGCTTAAGAAAAAAATATCACGTTACCCAGTGGGTACAGACTTCATTTGACATCAAAAAAGCGTCGTGACGTCATACGAACGTTGAAGTGTCGTTGAAACGACGTAGCGTGTCGGTTGGTGTCGAATTTTTCTTTTTCATTCTTTTAATGATTACATTAAATGTTTACGCCAATCAATGGGTGCTTTGTTTGACCAGGCAATATTTTGAAACAAACAAAGCTGAATTTCTAGGTTCAAAGAAACTTTATAATTTTTCAGCAACATAATTGGTTAAGTAGAGTCTCATTAAAAGGAGTCAAATTGACAGTCATTTTTGTAGAAAAAGATCGATCTACAGCATTGCAAGGATAATGAAGACTGGATTTATCGTTCTTGCTCAGGTTATTTTGCTAGCTCTCCATCAGGTATTTTGTTTCAATTTTGTTTCTTTTTTCTTTGCTAGAAAGAGGTATAACGGCTTTCTTAGTAGACTAGTCGTTCTTTTTCACAAAGAAAAAACAAGTGCGGAAAAACGGAATGCCATAGCAAAAATAACAGTTTTTTTTCCTTTGATATTTCCGTACGGTGCTTTCCAGTTTTCCCCGCTTCGGGTTATTAATTCAATTTTGCTTCATACATAGTTATCAAAATTATTGTAATATAGCATGGTCGAGTACTCATAAATCTAAACTTAAAAAAACTAAAAGCTAAACAAACCATAGCTTATAGAACAGTCCTTAATGCTGACAGAAACACTACTTCTGACCCGCTCTTCATCAAGCTTGGAGCACTGGACATATATAAGCTAAATATGTTCCAAGTATTGAGTAAACTCGATCTGAACCCACAAATTTTTCAAAACAACTTCGTCCAAATTCAGCATAAACATAACACCCGTTACTCTCAAGACAACTTCAAAATACCAAACACTCCTCTAAAGTCTTCTTCATTGCTATTAAAAATAGATTTGAAAACGTTAACTTCCATAAATATTTTCAAATTCTCACTAAAAACATCTCTTCTATCTGATACTATTGACATTTCTAGATACTTCTAAGTGTGTGTACATCTGTAACTCTTGACTATCACTTTATATCTGCATATACAGAGGCGGATACAGACTCTTCAAACTACCATGTGAAAATCCCGAACTTTTCCGATTTTCTGATTAAATTTCCCCGATTCTTTCCGAATGTCTATAAAAATTTCCCGATTTTGGTAATTTTAGACTACTAACTGTGTGAAATCACAACTTTCACATAGTCTCTATCCGTCCCTGATTTATCACTATTATTGTTATTATGATTATTATTCATTTATTTTTTCTCTTTCATTTGCAAATAGCTAGCCCAAATATTATATACATAACTACTTCGTGGGGCTTGGTGATAAGGCTTGTAGCCTTTTATTTGCTCCAGCCAATTTTGTTAAACTTAAATTTTTACCTAGATACATTATATACTTGTAAAAATGGCAAATACATACATACATACACACAGAAATATAACTTTTTTAATTCTATTTTAATTTTCTATAAGAATTATTTTTGTGTCATCTAACCACTGTCCATATTTGAAGTCAATAGCAGATGTAATTCAAAAGTTATGGGCATTCGAATTTTGTATTCTTTATAAAATGTTTTTCACTAAATTTACGAGAAAATGATCTACAACTTTTGAGCGAAAAAATATTTTTTTAGTTTCTGATTTCAGATTCTGGTTATACGATTGGATTTGACATATTTTCCAATTTTTAGAAAAAGTTTACTTTTTCTTAGTTCAACTCAAAATGATTGCTACAGCAACGCGTCAGAGCAAAATTTTGCCAATGTTTTCACAGCTATCTTTCCGAATAAATATTAAGAATATTCATAAAGTTTCAAGTTCGTAGCTTTAACAGAAAAAAGGATATTTACGAAAAACCTGCACTTTGTGCCCTCCTTGCTGCTGTCGTCAGCATATTTTATAAGTTTCAATTAACAGCTTTAGCTTTAAAAATTACATAAATTAAATCATGTAAACTATTTTAGAATAACCTAGAATAAACGATTTCAATTCTGAAAAACAGTTTCTCCTGTCCAATGCTGTTATATTTATAGCCTTAAGCTATAGCCAAAGAATGAAGATAAAATAGAGAATAAAATAAAAAAGAATAAAAATAGAGAATTGCGCTTTTTAATTTGCGGCTAGGATATTCCGCCGAGGAGGCACATACGCCACCATCTATCCACCCCCCCCCCCCCCTTCTAGCTTAAGGTCTGTTGTCTGTTTAGAAAGAATGTGAAAGGTTTGAGGAAAGTGAAGGAGAAACAATAAATGTTTCCTTTAAAATATGTTTTTACCATTGTTTTCTGTAGGACTTTGTTCTATCCGATGGTGTTATTGAAATCGAACTTGTTGAATTGGAAAACACTTACCACAAAGATCATGGGAATGATTGTTGTGACAAGTGGCCGTGGGGTACATGTCGTGGTCAATGCGACACCAGAATCAAACTCTGCCTTGGAGCTTTTTCTGATATGAAACACCGAATTCCGTGTAACATCGCTTCCGTTGAATCAAAGGAATTTGATGGAACAAGCAGTGTTAAGTTTCCACAAGATCTTGGCAAAGGTCTTACTAACCCAATGAAGTTCCCTTTTAAGCAATACCTGGTAAATTATCTACTTGTATGTCTCGATTTGCGTTCTTTTTTCTCTAGACAGGGAAAAGAAAAAACAATGGAAATTTTTTTTTAAACATCACCAACTAAAATTTTGACGTTAAGGTATGAAATCTTAAAGATGCTTGGGGTTTCGATGTTCTTTTCTTTCTACAATAACTATTCCGTTAAAGTCAACTTAAGTCAGATAAAACCTTTTACCAGGATATAACTGTTTCTAAATTTTCCTTAAACGTTTCATACGTGTAAACAACAAAAAGAGTAACGAGTCCAAGAGGATTTTACAACGACATGAAATCGTATGTGTAACCACCCTTTCGTTACTATTATAGCCCTACTTGGATATCACTTTCACTTCTTACGATGAGGACACTTGGCCAAACAGCGACGATCTAATTGATGTCCATTCAGACCTCCTGGTTCTACAACCAGGTGCCATAGCTCACGAGTCAAAGATCAAAGGGCGCGTCAGCACGTTGACATTCAAGACAAAGATATATTGCGCAGCTGGATTTTATGGTGATGATTGCTCCTCAAAAAAACCTTAATTTCATTAATAAAACTCAAAATATAGCTATATGAAGTATTTCTCAAAAACTGTTGTGCAACTTTTAGTGTTTTCTTCAACCAATTCCCTGCTATACACACGCCTAAGTAACTCAAACCAATTGCATTAGGCCTTGGATAGTCAATTCATAGAGATTAATCTGGAATTGTCTTATATCCATCAATCTTAAAATTCAAAAAATATGAAAGAAAACGTATCTTTCGTGGTGAAGACTCGTTCCTGCGAATCCCTAGGTTCCTCTATGACACATTTTATGTTAATTCCTTTCATAAAATGAAAAAATCAGTTTTTCGCCTTTCTCAAATACCTCTCCTTGGTAGTATCAGGAAAGCTTCAAGACTTTTATACACAAAAACGAAACACTTGAAAAATGTTTTCCATGTGTACTTTTCAAAATGTTCTGCACCAAAAACCGGATTCATTATGAATTCCTGTGTCTGTTCTCCCCCCTGAAAAGGCACACTGGTTACAGGCTTGACTTTTAGCTTGCTCGTTGTCATTCTGATAATGCTGTTTTTAATAATTCAAAGGTGACGTACCCTCAGACTGAGTTGATCTGGAGTTTTTTTTACAAGCTATATCAATTGGTTTATTTCAATGACGATTTATTGTTGTTCTCTAGAAAGTTGGTGGTATTTTAGTGTCTTTTATTGAATCAACAAATCCAATCACATGAAATCATAGTCTATACGATAAACCATTCCGAGCTTTTTTGTCCTCCTCTTGGTCTATAGGCTAACGAACAAAACCGAGTAAGTCGGAAGTATGGGGACTATAAACATTTCGATTGTCAAAAATAATGACGCTGATTGGTTAATAGTGCACGTAACAAAGCGACGTAATTGGCTCTTTTTTCATGTTGTCGTTGTGATACTATTGTTATGGTACGAGGTAGGCTGGCACTATGGTATGTAAAGATATCGTTAAAGTCTACGCCTGCGAAAGTGAAATTGCTCTCCTTTGTAGATTATAAACTTGCTATATAACAAGGTCCAAGGTCCAATGTGTCGTGAACATTGGGCCTGTAGTGACTGGTAAGCGCTGTGATTTCCTATCCCTCTCGTACGATAGGCCCATTGCGATCTGAAATTGCAGAGGGTTTACTACTACTATATCAAACTTTTCATTTCTGGCTAATAGTCGAAAGCAGCCATCGAGTCATTTTTGCAAAATATCTGTTCGGAAGGCATGTTTTTTCTAGAAATTTACATGTGTTCGGAGAATATTTCGAAATCTACCTGCTGTAAAATTTGATGTGTTCGGCCGAAAATTTTGGCTTGCTGGAAATTACAAATGTGTTCAAAGACGATTTGATGCTTGTTAGATTTTTTTTAGATGTCCTGGATAAAAGAACAAGTATTTTGTGTTTTGAGCTCCTTCATTTTTATTTTTTTGGAGAAAAATGTTAGATTCCTTGTCAAAGTGAATTTCCTGGAAAAAAAAGAACAGATATTTTGTATTTTAGGCTCGTTGGATGCTTTTGAATAGTTGGTTTAAACTTTCCCGTGGGGAATTATAAACGCTCCAAGGCGCGTTTGTGCTTGAATTTTCGGATTTTGAGCAAAACATCCAAATAAGGTTACAATATTTGAAACTTGATAAAATAAAAGATCTGGCAAGAATATTCGCCTGATCTTTTTTTAAATATTTTTGGATCCTTACTTTAACTTCATTTTGACTCCATATGGATATTATGGATAATTTTTTTTGAAAAATTGTGATACTTTGAAAACGGAAATAAATTTTTAACTGAAATTTTCTCAAATTATTCTTTGGACTTTTTGGTGTCCTTTAAGACCTTAACCAATAATTCTTAAAACATTTCAAAATTTTGAAAACACTTTTTTTTTGCATATTTGAAATCTACTCATTAGCCGTATTTATACTGAGAAGAACTAATCGTCTGAGACGAATAAATCGTCCAAATTATCAATTTACTCGACAGTATAAATGCGACGAAAAAAGACATTTGTTTTTTTTCATCTCAGACGATTAGTTCGTCTTATTAGTATTATTACGGCTATTGAGAGCGCCATTTTGGTATATAAATAGAGGGTAGCGAGGTGTTTTCATAATTCATGAAGTAAAGGTTTAAGAAAACATGTAGCCGATTTTGAGCTGTATCGCATATTGTATCTATATGTTTTTTAAAAGTAAGTTGTCTATCTATGGTCGCTCCAAGTAGTCTAACCTGGTCTTGATTCACCAATTTGATATCTTTAATACTCGATGTCATTTTCAGATTACTGTTATTTGTTGACTAATTAGTATCGATTGAAATTTATTTGGATTTGCTTCTATCGAATTGGTATCATACCATTCCACAACAAAGCAAACTAAAGCCCTTTCTGTAAATCATTTTTTATTCGAGTTTAAAGTTAGAAGAAAAGATTACATAAAGGATTCTTCTTATAACTTAGTAAAAGATCATTCAGAAAAACATTAAATATATAGAAGTGGGCTAATTATCGAACCTTGGCGTAAGCCTTTATAAATATCTATACAGCTACCGTACGTGGATCCAATTTTTATTTTCCATTGCCTATCCACTAAGAAAGAGTTAATAAGATCTAAACAGTGCCGTAGGAAGCATTTTTGATTTTGGGGGGCTAAATTTTAGTGACACCGCGAGGGCCAACCATGGTTTGGCCCGAGGGAGCGATTTTGAAAATTCACAGCTCTAGATTGCCTAAAAACGCATTGAAATATGAGAATCAATTGAAAAAATATACTAATAAAAGTAACACTTTCTTTGAAAAACCATTTGACCCATTTGTGAAAAATGTTACCGGTTGCTACGGCACTGCTAAAGCTTTGTTGTTCAGACCATATGTCTTTAATTTTGCAATTAAAAGGTCATGAGGAATACAGTCATATGCTTTAGATAAATCCATCAGCACTAGACCGATGTGTTCGCCTTTGTCTAGAGCGTTGTGACAGTGTTATATTAAGCGCAATATAGCGTGTTGTGTTGAGTGGTTTTTTCTAAAACCATATACAACATTGGAGATAATTAAAAAAAAAAGATCATTCAGCTGGTCGTGAAGGACTTTATCAAAGATCTTTGACAAAGCCAGTAGGAATTGATTGGTCTGGAGCTATCTTAATTGCATAGCGGATCACACTTTTTAAAGATAAGGACCACATCAGCTCTCTTTAGCTCTGTTGGAAAAATGCCTTTTTCTATACGTAAGTTGATGCAGTTTGTGATTGGTTGTACAAGTCTTTTCTTACCTTCTTTGAATTTGATATCCCTCCACTAACCTTTTTTCTTAGAATCAAGAGAAGCTATGTTGCTCAAACTTGTATCAGCTTTGACTTGTTTGGACTCAAACAAATCTTGTTGGTGGTTTTGCCCTTGAATTGTCAAGATACTGGAATGTGGATTGACAGAAGCAAAGAATCTAGCCAAAGCTAAATGGTCTCAAGACACCTCGAAAAATTTAGGAAACTAACATGTTTTTCCAAAAATGTAAAATCCAGCAGCCCAAAGCACAATGTTCTTTTTATCCAGGAAATTAAAAAAAATCAAATCATCTCAGAACATGTCGTATTCTCTTAGGAGACTATAATTTTAGATTGACTACATAACAAATGTAAGAGTCCAAAACACAAAATATCTGTTCTTATTTTCCAGGATAGCGAAAAAATCTAGCAGGAGGCATCAAGTGCTCTCAGAACACATCCATATTTTCCAGGAAGCCGTAATTTTCGGACGAACAGCAAGGTAACCTTCGTAATATTCTCCAGACATATGTACTAATATTTCTTTGTTTTTTATATTTTTCAAAGTCTTCTTGTAATTTGGTCTTATTGTATCGATTTTTCAATTGATTCGACTTTTTACTGTAATGTAAGACTGAAGATTGAAGGCGCCGTGGGATGTTTAGGGTATAAAATATGAATTGATGCAAGGATGTATAATGGAAGGATAGGAAAGAATTATTATTCTTTTGTAATTAAGTTTTTTCTGTGTATTGTTTTGCAAAATACGAACTTTTATTATAAACTTATGACAGAATCGCTGACTTTAACCAATCAAAGTAAGTAGTACTATTAAAAACTCCCATAAGAGGCCACAAATGCTGCACATGAGGATACGATACCAACGGTCATAATATTGTGGTTTACTTTGTTTGATGTTCTGAAGTTTTTCCAAACCTGAGATATTTTAATATTTTTATTTTTAACAGTGGGTTCATTGCGGTAAAAGCTTTCTTTTGACAACTGATTAATTCAATTTAAAAAGTCTATGTACAAACAAATGTTACTTGTCAAAGCTAATCGCAATGGGTTTTTTCTCTCTCTAGTCGAGTGAAAAAATTTACAAAACTTCGCAAATTTGTCACCTACGCCTGTTTGAATTGCTTTCATTACAACAAACCTCGTATTTCTAAATAGTTTTATTACTTTACATTGCTACTTGAATGTAATCAAAAATTAATTTCTTCATATCCTTGATTGATGCACCAGACAACTGGAATCGGGAAAAACATTTCCTCAAATCCAATTACGTCAATCAATATCATGAACTTTGTTATTCTAGTGGATCCATGCTGTGTGAGTTTAAACTGGGTATCAAATTTTTCCGAGCTACACTAAACAATTAAAATGTTTCGATTGATTGACCAAACTAACAAATTTCTATTGTATTTTTGTGTCCGAGTTTTTTGTGACGAAAAATCGAAAGCTGAATCCTGAATACAAAATTTGTTGAGAAAATTTGGGTTCCTAAACATTAACATTTTACCACTACAGTTTTGGCTGTCAATATGTTCGAATTTATTGCTGTGTGAGGGAATAATTAGGAGACAAACCAATAATTCAGAAATCAAATTTCTATTCAATTGAAAAATTAATAGCTTTATATGTAATAATGCAATAAAAATATTATGTTTATAATGTATTCTCTCTTCGAAAAATATTGATGTTATTTTTGTTCTATTAAACGGAACTGAATTCTATACAACCACCACTACTTCAGATGACATTGTTCGAATTGTCAAATAATCGATTTTACACCGTAAATAGTTTACAAAAATCAATTTCAAAGTTTTGTTGACAATTGCTAAAACATCACTCTTTACAATATTGTACAGCCGAGTATACGGTTTTCGAAGTCTCCAACAGCAATGCCATATTATCATTTGCATCGATTTAGTGAAAGGTCCCTTTCGTCGATACTAAGTAATTAGTCCCTCCTGAAGTAGTGATTGTTAATAAATGACATAAAAATATTCGTTATCAAATCTAATTAAAATAATTGCTTTCCAAAAAAATGAAAATAAAATACAGATAAACGGTATTGGAAAATCTTACAATTCCTCATATTTCACTCTTAATGCCCGCTATTTGGTGTGGTTTTATCGGAATAATCTTCAAAACTATTAAGTTTATCATGTCGACTAATCTATTTTTCTATTGCCTATTCTGACCGGGACGAATCATTTGTCGGTATTTTTCCAAGGGATTTGCGGTATATCGCTCCAAGAATGATCTGCGACGTGCTAATTTGACCTCCTTAGCTGCTTGTACCTCACGATCTTCTTGACTTTCCAATGATGGGTTACCCTTCACTCTTTTCTCCAACTCTGCTAACAAAAGCTTAACAGGGCCAGAAATTCTTGCAACGATTTTCGGGCAACTTTGTTGACCAGGAGCAACCTTCACTTCTGGTACTTCCTGTAATGGGAATGTTGTTCCAGCAGGAATTATAACGTAGATGATCTTCCAGCCAGCAGTTTCAGCCAGACTTTTGAGCGTGTTCAGATCCTTCGCATAAACGCATGATATCTTGCTGCCTTCATCGCAACCATGCATCAAGTTGTTATTGTCGTGTGGGATCTCAACATCATCGTCAACATCCTTTGGATCTTCATCTTCTCCACCATTCTCATCCTTGTCTTCCTGCTTGCCACCATCGTTCTCCTTTTCTTGGTCCTCTCGCTGCTTCTTCTCGTCATCGTCTTCATCTTGAACGATTGGCAGACGATCAGGCTTCTTGGATGAGGTGATCAACTTGATCTTGTTGTACTGCTTAAGTTTACCTGTTGTAATAAAAAAATAAGATTTTCGTCATAACATGTCAAATATGTTTAGTTTTAGAAATAGTTATACGATTATATTGAAAGTCGGTTGAGAGGAATTATATGAACATTACCATCTTATGGTTTCCTAGTGTCTACTTTAGACTTCGTTTGCCTGCAGGCTGAGTGCAGGACTATTTGTGGCACGATGAATACGTATTTTGTTTTGACTACAGGCAGTACCTTCCCAAAATGACAATAAATTCTTACACATTAGTGTTATCGAACAATGATTTGACAGCGTTGAGATTTGAAGTGGTCGACATATGTTGCAACAAAAGTAATGACTAATCAAGGACGCTATAATCCAACAAATCAAAGTCTTTCTTACTGGTATAAAATCAACGTACCTTGAGCAAAGTCTAACTGAGTTGGACCACAATAGATAAGAACAGGTAGTGTTCCCTTCTTTCCACTGCAGTATTGCGAGATTTGAGCCTTGACACCTTTAGGTACAAATAGCTTTAAAGTCTTCTTCTTCATCTTGCATCCGTGGATTGGCTTACTCAAACAAATATGGCGTTGGTTGCATTTATCAGTCCAGCCTATAGAGAAAAAAAGACAGTCGGGTGAATATATGGTGTCCAAGAAAATGTTTTATATCATCATTAAACTGACTAAAAATATCTTCTTTTGAGAAAACAAATTGTATAAAAATTTATCAACATCTAGTTTTTATAATTGAAGCGCTGTTTTCACTATAGCTAGCTCGAGTGTTTTTTTCTCTCAAGACAATTCATCCTATTCTCTTGGTTTGCGAATCTCCCATACATACCCTATTAGTTATTTAGTTGATTAGTTTTAGATACACCAATTTTTCAATTACAGTTGACTCTCTCTAATTCGAATCTCTATTATTCGAATCTTTCTATAATTCGAACGAATTCAAAGTCACAGTCGTCAAGAAACTTTTATAATTTACTTTCTACTATTCGAATCTCTCTATAATTCGAACAAAAATTTTTCCCCCTTGGGATTCGAATTAGAGAGAGTCAACTGTAGACACAAAAGAGATGATTCGAGAAACTTACGTTTCGGTTCATCCTCTGGAGGACTAACAATATCAATGACTTCATCGTCGTCTGGTTTTGGAGGTTCTGGTTTTGGAGGTTCTGGTTCCGGCTCTTCTGGTTCTTCTGGTTTTCCAGGCTCTGGTTTTTCCGGTTCTTCTGGTTTTTTGCCTTCTTCACTTTCATCTAAAAGTGTAAAAAACGAAATATAAAAACATAAAGTCGACTTTGTCGGTGCTTCAAAAGGTTGTTAACTAACGTTAACATTTTTATTTTGACGAAACTGGGCCTTACCAGAAATTATAATTTCATATTAAGGGGATAAAAAATGAGAAATGCCACGAGTTTCTTGAAGGAAATTTTCTTAAAAATTCTACAGGGACGCATAAAGAAATGAGGATTTCCAAACCAAACTTTTTTATTTTAATGTTCTTGAAGTTTAAAGAAAATTTATAAAAATTTATTTCCTTAAGCCCTAGATATATCTTATTCTGATAAGTCTCATTTTTCTTGGAACTTGTTTGAGTTGAGGTAGGAAAAAGTGCTTATAAAAAAGCAAAGTTTAATTGTCAATAAGTATCTAACTAATAATGATAACACTTTCAAACTTGGACTGAAGTTAGACAAGGCCAAATAACTTTAAAAAAATCATCAAAATGGTAACCATATGGATGTCGTCATAGTTATGACGTCATCAATTTTACAGCATTTTTGACTATTTTGAATGCAAATTTCGGGCAAAAGTTATAAACTTTTATAAACAGAACTCAAAAATTATTTTTTGTTCAAAAGTTATTGGTCATTTTCTCGTAAATTTAGTGAGTTTTTCAAAAAATTCTTATAAAAATTACAAACTTCAAATGCCCATAACTTTTGAACTACTAATGTTATTGATATCAAATTTGGATTGTTTACACAAAAGTAATCCAAATTACGTAATTAAAATACAATCACGTCATTTGATGACGTCATCATTTTTGAAAATTTTTGATCATTTTTAAGGGCAACATTGCACCAAAAATATTTATTTTTGTAAAAACCGGAAAATATGTTAAATTTCAATCCTTTATCTTAAAGAAAATCAAAACAGAATTAAAAGCTTTATTAGATCTCCCGCAACATTATTTTGAAAAAGTACCCTAAAATCCTTAAATTTCAGCATTTTTTAACGTCACAGCATAATGGCAGCCATTTTGAATAAAAATGTTTTCATGAAGTTGTAGATTTTGTAGCAAGCTATATTCCTGCCAAGTTTCATTGCTCTAGCTTATTTAGATCAGGAT
>JAUBWS010067255.1:1306-14440 GCA_032270445.1 Darlingtonia californica
CGGATTCAAGATGACGTCATCGATAGCAATATCGCTGAGGAAGGATTTACCAACGATACCTGAAATACGTTAGAAATTTATGCAATTGGAACATTCAGATTACACAATTCATTTAGACGAACCCTTGATAATTCGAATTTTCATTGACTTGAACTCATTTGATGGGTTCCTTAACGCAGTACTTATCAAAAGCCGCTCGATAATGCGAACTTTAGCTAATTCGAATAGGTTTTCTAGATCTCTTGGTGGTTCTAGTCATCGATACTGTATAGTATTGTTTCACATACGTCTTTTGAACATTCTGGATGTCCCAAGACAGAGGATCGCAAACCATGTCGAGTTTCTTCGACTTGAAAATCAATCATTTTAAATGACCATACAGATATGTAAGGCCGTAAGGGTATCATTTTTACCCTTCCGAATCCCTAAGGGTTGCAAGTTGACTAAGATGCCTTGTGTTTTTTGAGAGGAGTACCTTATCGAACAAAAAATTGTCGGACAAAAGTGACAAAATTTTCCGGGGCTGACGAACATTTTGTCCGATGAAAAATGTTGTTAATCGAAATATTTTGTTGCTTTAAAACGTCATAGACACTATGCTTTTCAAAATTTGTAATCCCGTCACTGTCCAACGAAAAATTAAGTCCGATGAGAATTTTGTCCCACATTTTATTTTGTTCGATAACGTAGAAAAAAGCAAAGCAGAAGAACATACCTTCAAAAACTAGTTGAAACACATCGTATTCTTTTGACAAGTTAACTTTGGCAGCTTTCCATTCATCACCGAAATTACCAGAAGCTGAGAAAACTGTGGTCAAAGCACCAGACTTCTTTAAAAGGTAAACATTGAGGTCTTTAACATGTTTTCCAAACATGTGATAATAGAATTTCAGTGTACATTGTCCTCCTTTCTTTGCTTGGATTGGTAACGAAATCAAACGAGCTTTGTCACCTTCTTTTCGACCAGTTGCTTCGACGTACCAATAGTGTCCTGGAAAAAAAGGATAAGCAATAAAAAAATGACTTTATTGCTCAAAGATTTATTAACTTCTATAGGGAACATTTTTTATGCCGCAAAGATTTAATGAAGCGCCTGGGAACTTGTTTAATTTCTTTGCCACTAGGGGGGGGAGTCCATAGGCCTGCCCCGTATTTTACCATTCTTCGATGACTTCGATGCCACAGAATATGGAATCGGATGGATCAATATCAAATAGGTACTGAAGTGACTACTCTAAGTAAATGTGATTATAATAGAAAAATATCCAGCTTTTTCCTTGTTTGGCAAACCTTGTTAGCACAAGACATCGTTTTGACGTCGTTCGACGGTCACGCGAAGTCCCATGAACGTCGAACGTCGAAATGACGTCAAAATGACGTCAAAACGACGTCAAAACGACGGTCTTGTGCTGGCTAGGAAACGTTGCATGTTCTCACCTCTCCATGTTCCCAGAGTATGATCTCTTGTTGGTCCTGTATTGTACGATGGAGAATAATGCCAGTTGTATGACCAATCAAAATCATCGCTCGATTTGTCCTGTGTCATGTTGCAAGCATCTTTATCATGGTCTTCAAATGAACAACCAATAAATCCAGCACAAATACCGTTAACAACTTCATCTGAGGAGTCGCCACAATCGTCTGTCATATCACAAATCCTGTCGTCGCTGACACATCGAGAGTTCAGACAACTAAAAAGAAGAAAATGACTCGTAATTTATACAGTGTGTCTTAAAAGGTATCATTATTGTTAGTTGTTCTTGTTTCGCTTAGTTATTATTCTCACGATTAAATCTTTGGCTGGTTAACAAGTTCACTGCCAACGAAGATAATTATTTGCCATTACATTTGAACTAACGAGACTTGAATAAAAAGACCTTGGACGGTAGTGCTTACCTAAATTTGCCCGTATCGTTTACCATACCACACATCGGAGGTGGAGCGCAGTTCTTGAACGTGATTTCATCAATAGCGATATCGCCTTGAGCGCCGCCTCCAACAACAGCCGTGATATTCAAAAAGAACGGTGATTTTCTTCGTCCAATGTATACTTTCGATTTGATCCAATCTTTTCCTTGTGCTCCTTTCAGCTCGAACAAACGTGCTGAGTCAGCTTTAGATCCCGGTGCCGGTTGAAGATCAATTAACAAAAAACCAGTATGGCGGCCATACATGTGATAGTAGAACTCCATGGTGCAGTCAGCGTAAGACGCGGCGTATGTGGGTGTCATAATGGTAGCAAGGCTGTCATACATTCTGTTGGAAGTCTCCAAATATGCGTACATTCCTAAAGTAGCAAAAAACTATCAGAATAGAGGCATTGCACAAATTCTTTTATTATCATCTCATTTAGAGGTCTTCGATAGGTATACTTAGCATTTTGTAACTAATCCCCCTACAATATGTTTCTTAGACTTTCTATTTTGAAATTTATCCGGGGAAGGGTAAGATATGCATTATATGAAGGGAACTATACAAAATTTATTTCTATTTGGAAAATCATCCCTCTAAAAAAAATGTAAAAATGGTAAAATGTGCTTTATACGAAGGGAACGATATCAAATTTATTTTCACTTGGCATAGAATTATTCATCTTTATTCTCATCTCAACAATTTATTTTGTTTTTTATTCTCGGCGTGATGTAGTTTGGTTTAAAACTTATCATTAAACTAGAATCTTAGAATCGACACTTTCAAATAGAATTGAACAAATTCTTAGCTGTCTAGTTTGACAAGCGTAGCAATATACTTGATATTTCTCGAATTTTAGACTACAAGGTGTCTCAGAAAGTACAGCCTGTCGTAAAAAGGGGCTTTTCCATTGTTTTGAATGTCTTTTCGGACACAAAATGTCGGACAAAAGTGGCGAATATTTCCGGAGGTGACGAAAATTTTGTCAAAACTTTTTGTCCAATAAGGTATGCTACAACTGATATGCTTATAAAACGAAATAGTGTACATCAGAGCAATATTTACCTTTAGCATTTCCTGTGGCATCTGTCGTTGGTCCAGTGAAACCAGATGGAGTCTTTCCTTGCCATAACTGCCATTCATAGGTACCGTGTTTCGAGTTCGTCCATGGGTCAATAACACCTGACTCGAATCCTTGAGGGTAACCACAGACAGATGCTTCCTCATCGGTTGCTCCTGGACAATCTTGGACAAAGTCACATACTTTGGCTCGTGAGATGCATTCACCCGATTGACGACACTGGAACTTTGGTAGGCAAGGGTCAACAGGTGGAGGGAGTGGTGCACCTACAAAACGTAAGTGAAAAACATATTGTCATTGAATGAAATCATTGCGAGTCAAAACTTGTGTAATTCACGAACATTTATTTTCGTTTGGAAAATTTAGCGCAAATTCATTCTAGCGAATGGGCCTGTTGAAGAAATTTTGCGACCACTAATTTTCGTAAAAACTAATACTATACATTAATGATCTTAATGATTGTAAGTTTTTTGAGTAGTTTTTTATGTATTTGGGCACAATCTCATTATTTTTGAAATCAAAGAGAAATTTTCACGATTTTTCATTGACATTATTTTAGTATGACAAGTGCAACCAAAAAATGCAAATGTGGAGGTGTATTATTTCTTTTCAAACGACATGCAGAACGCAGTGCCGTTTAAATAGAAAACACTCCTCCACATGGGTTTTTCACGATTTTCCCTACTGGGATTTTAACGTCTATGTGATGTGATGAAGTTACTTTTGAACAGTGTGCAACGGCGTTCCAAACCGGCTCGATAGTTCTTACCTGGTAAAGAATTTCCGTTGAGGACACATCCAGGGCTAAGTACAACATCATCGATAGCAATGTCTCCATTGAAACCCGTTCCAATTGTTGCTTGAATTATAACCTGAAAAGCAGTATACTGGGTCAACAAAAGATGAAACGAAAAAATACGGGACCCCCTGTTCGCTCAAAGTGGCTCTAAAAGGCGATGTCGAAGGATTCAACCAGGTCCCCGAGTTCTTACAAGTAACTCGTACGCCTATCAATGATTACAATCGAACAGGAATTCAGGTAATATATAAAGGTTACTCTACAGAACCGTAAAATCGTGCGCATGGAAAAGTTCAGAAGACGGAGTTATGATAGCGGGCGTTCCAACAGAGCGGTAAATAAATTCAGATTTTTCAAAACTATAATCGGTTGGGAATGATTCCTTTGATACTTCGGTACAATAGAGCAGTTATCATAATATAGCCGCTATTAGATGGTTCCTTCAGATAATTTTATTATAAATAATAGTCAACTCTCTCCGAATAATGAGACGCCGTTCGTCCGCTCGTTCCGCGCGGATGGAAATACAAACAAATCAATTACTTGGAAGTCAGCATCACTAGTTAAAGTCATTTTTGCTTTGTTCCATTTACTTCCTTGATTACCAGATATTGCCCATACTTTGCTCTCCATTTTACCATAATTCTTTGCAGTGTAAACAGACAACTTTCCAATCCTGGATCCATACATGTGGTACCAGAATGAAATGGTACATGGTGACACAGCTGTTGTGGCAGCTATCGTGGGGCTAGCCAGTGCAGCGGAGTCGTTTGCGCTCTTACCAGAGGCTTCAACGTACAAGTAACGGCCTGGAACAGAAAAATAACAAATTTCGTTTGATTATATAATGGAAGCGTTTATCACTACCCGATAATAATGGATACGTTCCGAGAGAGCATTCTCTAATCGTCTGTCACCAAAATGTAACATGATCCAACTGAAATCAGGTGATTCAACTCCATAGTGTGGTTGAATATCTGAAATCTTTGAAATAATACTCAATTCCTCCCAGGAGGAATCCACCAAACACATGAACATAAAGGAAATGGTGGTATTTAGCGTGGTTTCACCCTCCACCGCACTCATGACCTGAAACGACGTAATAACAACGTCGTGCCACCTAAGAATGATGAAAAACGCCTGCGTAGGAATAATATTTCTTCCAAATTGCTACGAAATTTGAATTTCACTTCAATAGAAGTACACTTCTCTACAGACGTTTTTAGGTATTTTTTCCGACTGGGTAGATAAGCGACGTACCGTGTTCTTCAGCGTAGGTATGGTCTCTTGTTGGTCCAGTGAAATAGGATGCTGTTCGACCACTGTATGTTGTGAAATCGAATGTATCACTACCGTTACCGAGTTGTATCCATCCGTTCAGACCATATTGCCAGTCGTATCTGAGGAAGTTTACAGTAAGTAGTTATTTATTAGGGGTAACATTGTTTATTTGGGTAACATTTAATTTTACATTGTATTCTTAATTGACCTCTAAGACAGTCAAAATTGTATAATTATGCACAATGCACACTTGATTATTAGAACAGTTTAAGGGTGAAGTAGTGCATTGATATAGTCAGTCGAGTTTGTCGATTCGATCTCCACTTCTGTAATGTCTTAGAAAAATGGTAAATGACTTTCAAAATTTGAGCAAAATAGCCCTGCTAATCAATCTAACATTGTTTTCCTGATTTTTTTCCTGTGAAGGAAAATAGACTAGTAAGGTAGTCTTTATAAGGCGTCGCGTACACGTCGATTGCTAAATGTAATAATGAAAATTTCAGCTTACTTGTTGAATCCTTTACATTGTTTGACCATTTCTTCATCAGAACCATCGCAACAATTCTTTTCATTATCACACAAGTCATCTCTTGCAATACATTGCATTGTTTTCGTACACTTAAACTCATTTGAAGCACATTGTACTGGTTTCTTCTCAGCACAATCGAATGACCAATCATCGATAGCTGCATCGGTCTTCGATTTGAAGTAATGGTATCCTTCGAAAACCAACTGTGATGGAAATAGGAATCAGTTAAACATAAATAAGATTAGTTCAGGTCGTACAGCACAAAAATTATACTGAATGCACTAAACTTGATTTATTGACATATGCCTCAAATGATGGTTGGGGACAAGGGGCGAAAATGTGACGGTCTATGGAAAAGATACATAAAGCCAACCATAATTTACTTGTTTACCTCTCAAAATTACCAAAAACGTGTAAGGGGGAGGTCATTTTATATTTAAATGACACGCAAATTGCGTGTCGTTTAAATAGAAATGCACTCCTCCACAGACGTTTTTTAGTGATTCTACCAGCGGGTGGAATTTGATTGCGGCAAAAATGGTCAAGCCCCTTTACCCATAAACCGTCACAATTATACATCATGTTTAAATCCCCAGGTTACTGTAGCTGAAATGGCCCTGGGATCGGAATTTTTTTGTAGCTATTGATAACTATGTCTTTCCTCCTCGATCTCTCTTTCAAAGCAAAAGCGTTTAACTTCACGTACAACAAAGACGTGGGCTCACAGGCTCAGTTCGGAGGTCTTAAGACCTGTAGTCTGTCATGGGATAAACTCTAGTTTCTTGAAGTGAAGTTTGTAAAAACTGATAATATTATAGTTTGAAATTCTTGCTAATTTGGTTTTCGCCTTAATATGAGCTTGATTTTTCTTGAAGTTGTGGATAAGGTTAAACATATACCGAGGACTTACTCTAAAGTCTTGTGGACATGGTGGTAGCATTACTGATGCTTGTTTCCATTTGTTTCCAGATGTCATTTGAGTGGTCCAAATCCTTGTATCTCTACCTCCCTTTCTGTATAATAAGTTCAATTTGACATCACTGAACCATTTACGGTCATAGTGGTACATGTTATACCAGAAGGTGAATTTACATTCGTATGAGCCTTGGTAATACATAGGACTAACGTAGTGAGCGTTGGGATATTGTCCTGATTTACGTTGACCTGCTTCCATGTAGATATATCGACCTAAATTTGAAACGAAAGAAAATCTTTATATGAGTAGACCGTAGTCGAGTCCTTTGTCAATTGACCTGCCTTCTATGTATATATAATGATAAAATGCGAGAAGCAAAACAAGTTAATATTTTTTTAGAATATAAAATGTTAAACTACACTACAGAATTGACATTGTCAAAAATTTTCCAGCATCAAAAATGTGTTAAGTACTTTAAAGGACAGTCAAATGTTCAATGTCTCCTTCTTTCATTTTTTACCATACGATAAAGCTGAAATAACAGAATCCGCAAACACATGAGGCGTCCTAAAGTATGGCCCCTTTGATCAAAGAGCCTCTGAGGAGGAATGCTTTCTTATATAACGGGAAGTAGAATTGTAAGTAATTTCAGCAGAAAACACTTCACTCTGACTCTTCAGTAACTTTTTCCACTGGGTTACTAAATACACATACGTATGTAGTAACAATTAACAAGAACTGAAATTCCGGCTTACCATCCCCAGTTCCGGTAGTGTGATCATATGGTGGTCCGGTATCATTGGATGGGGTTTTTCCTTGATGAACAGTCCAATCCATTTGGTCATAAAACCATGCATTGTACCACTTGCAACCGTGATTATCCTCGAAGTCACACGAAGCGGGACAGTTGACTTCGTCAGCGTTGTTCTTACAATCTGACACGAAGTTACAGTAGCGGTCGCCTGGTATACACATGCCATCGCCGCAGCTATAGATAAAATAAAATTACATATAAGTAAATAGTAGCTGGTGTACCAAACTTCGTCAAACGCAAGAGGGGAGTATGGTATACGATACAACGCACACTTTAAGTGTTAAAAAAGATCACAGAGTACACGCCTTTTTTTAAAACTTGAGTTAAAACGAACAAATACTTTATCTTGCGACATAAACACGATACGACACGCCCGTACCATTCCCAAACTCATAAGAAAGAGAAAGAAGAGAAAGGAGAAAGAAGCAAGCAGCGAAACGTGGAAGATAGAAAAGGAAGAACAGCAAGGAGAGAAGAGAGAAACAAGAGAAAAGAAAGGACAAAAAAGAAGAAGAAGAAGAAATAAGATCTTACCTGTATTCTCCTGCTTTACAACCTGGTGGTGGTGATGGAGTAACTGGTCTTGGATCCAAAGTTGCTGTCATCGATGGTTTACATTCTTTGGAGAATGAGATGTCATCCACAGCAATAACTGTATGATGCACGTATGTTCTCTTGGCTTCAATGACCACCTGGTAGTTCTTGGTAGCTGGTATATGGACGACAGCTTTCATCCACATGTCGCCTTGGTTCTTACCCTTTGTCCAAAGAGTATCCATTATAGATTCAGAATCAGAAGAGGTCTTGAGTTTGATGCTCAAGGTAGCAGGCTGATCTAGGATATCACTGTACATATGATAGAAAAATCGCATGACACACCCATTGCTTGGTAAGAAAACAGCACTCAATAATCGAGCTGTTTCATTCGGTTTGTTCACATAGGAGTTGATTGTCATGAACTTTCCATTTTTTGTTCCTATTGTAAAAAGGAGTGAAAGAGGATATGTTAGTTTGATTGATCTGCAAAAAAACCAACTCGGGTGGCAGCAAGAACACGAAAAATACATAACAGGTAAATCGGATAAAAGTATAGAATGGGTATTGTCATGAAAATAATTCACTATTTCCGAAACGGGTACATCGGATATCAAAGCAAAAAGTGGATTTTTAGAAGGGAAATTCTTTCAGGACTACCATACGTATTCTAAACTCCTGTTCTTCTTTAATAATTTAAAGACAATAAACCAAAGATTAGACTAGTAAACTAGTCTTTCGAAATTTCCGATATATAACCGCTGAGTTATTATTAATACCAGTTAATATGACATATAAGTAGACAGTTAAGTAGACTCTCGATAAGTTGGACATGGATAAGTTGGACTTCATACAAATCCATATAACAACATTCGCTAACTGGGACTGGTAGTCCTGATCCCTTCAGAGCATATTCAATAAAAAACACTTCGTATAAGTGGGACTTTCGTCAAGTGGGACATTTTTTATGTTTTCCCTGTATATTTTTGCTTGGTCCCCTTCAGTGTCCCACTTACCGAGAGTACACTGTATAACCAACACTGAAATTTACATGGTAGATTTTCTTACCGGTGGTGTGGTCATTCTGTGGTCCTGTACCAGATTTTCCCATGAGAGCTTTTCCTGACTTCCAATCAAATTGGTCATCTACGTCTTGGTACCAATTACACATGTCTGTTTCAAAGTCGCATCTTTCCTTATAGTTAGCACAAATGGCTGACTTCTCGTCAGTGCCATCTCCACAGTCATTTGAAAAATCACATTCCTGGTCAGGGGAGAAGCATCCACCGGTAGAGCATCCAATTTGAAGGTAGTTACAAGCGAATGTACGTACAGGAAAAGCGCAGTCCACCAGTTTAATGTCGTCGATTGCCACATTCTTGTTCTCAGCTGAGATCTGCAATCGCCATCCTATAAATAAAATACAGTGTCACGCTTAAACTATTTTTTACCTTTTTAGGGAGTGGAATAGAGGGCACAATTTTTTGAAGACGTCATTAAAATTGATGACTCAATGGTTCTGACAAGAGTAGTGACAATTGAAATATGACTTTTTGTCTTTTTAAGTTTTCTAGATGAAGTCTCTTTGTTGATTGGGATTTTCTCCATAAACAAAAATTATCTCGAAAAAGGCCCTGTATGACATATAAAAAACAAAAATAATCGAATCTAATATATGATAAGCGACAATAGTACATTCCGAATTGACTTTGTTGGCAAATTTAGTAAAAACCCTATGTGGAGGAGTGTTTGCGTGCCGGTTGAAAAAGAAAACACTCCTCCATATGGGTTTTGTCATGATTTTGCCCACTGGGGAGGTAAAATTGACGTATAAGACACGCGATGAGAATTCAAATAAACTAAACCAAGTACGAAAAGATAGATGACAAAGGATGTAACATTCTATACCTTGAGGTCTTTGCCCTACACCGAACATCATTTTCTTCCAAGTGGATTTCTGTCCGAAGGTTTCATAGAAAAGTTGTGAATATACAGTGGAAGTGCCAACATCTTGGTAATATCCAGCTGTGATACCAGTCAAGGTGCCATTGTTGAAATAAGACATTTGCAGTTTACATTGTGGAGCAGTTGGTGAGAGTTGGGAGCTAGTGTAGACAGCTTTAGCGAGTGTGTTGCCGAGGCCTGGTTGCGTCAAGGCGAAGTATCCTATGAAGATGAAATGAAATGAATTTAAGCTAGCCCCATCTCGCATTTGAATAGTGATAGGCTAGCCCCATCTCGCATTGGAATAGTAATAGGAATGATATTCATGCGAAGATACTCTCTCAAATAAGCAAAAGTATACTCTGGGAAATGGGGAAATTGAAGTCTTGCATTCAAATCGATGGTCTGTCCAGACTTCGCTCATTTTCGCTCGCATTAAAAATTCTGCCCCTCCCCCCCCCCCCCCCCCCAAAAAAAAACTTTGCTTCCTACAGTACTATAATTAGGTAGTAAACAAAAGTACTCTTAGGAAAATCGAACGTCGAATTTAATGCTAGTGGCCTTACTTTAAAAAATAACTGCACTGAAATGTTTTCTTATAAGGTGCAGTCTTACCGATTTACGTTTGCCGCGAAATTTAGGCGGAGATATAATAATTCCCTGAGAAAAATGATAATTTAGCTAACATGCTCACCTTTAGTGGTGTTTGTTGTAGCATCACGTTTTGGCCCACCTGTGGATACTGGTTGTGTACGTTTGAATTCAATTTTGCCAGTACTTGAATCGGAGTAACCACATTCATCTTTTTCAAAATTGCATGATCCTAAATAAGAGAAAATGGTGTGATTTTAAGGAAAGCTTTTGAAAGTGCAATGATATGATATAATATGATGCAAATATTTACCCAGGATAGTCTCTTCTGTTCTTCATGAACTGTTATCAATGAGGGTCCTGCCTTCCTGGAAACACCTCAGGATAACATGCAGAATTAAGAATGATCAGAAATTCACTAACGAAAGCCTCGCAAAGGAGTCGAACTTGGGACCCCCGTTTAGGCCTTAACCACTCGGCCACGACTCCACAAAGAGTTTTCAAAGAGTTTTCCAGAAGAAAATAAAATAAATTCCTAGACAAAGTATGTGACAGCCCTGAGGGGCTAAAAGAATTAACCTGTACTTAGCTTAGCATCGACAAATATTACTCCTCCACATAGGGTTTTTACTAATTTTGGGGTACTGGGCTGAGTTATTCTGCAGAAAGGCAAGACCCTGATTAATAAAGTTCATGAAGACCTGGAGTGGCTGTAGATAGAGAGATAGAGACTGATATTTATTGTAGATGGCGTCACTAACCAAGGCCCGTTTCAACGCTGCTTGATTGTTTCCAGGAGGGTCCACATACAGACATCTAACACAATTCTCGTTCAGGCGAGAGAATCTGTCGAGTAATAGTCTTCACTAAGTCAGTCCAGCTAGACGTTAGGATTACTGATTTTAAGTCAGAACAACTCAACAGAACAGGGGCAACTCTTGCACAGTAGTACGCCATGAACATACCACTGCGTCACCACTCCTTGTCGTAAAAAACAATAATAACTAATAGACACTAACCACAGCCAATTTCATCTTCACCACTTGCACAATCTCTTCGATGATCACATTGTCTGGTTGCAGGGATACATCTGGCATCAGATGGACAGAAGAATTCACCGCTCTTACAAGGTGTGGTTGTGGTAGGTCCAGCGGTGGTAGGGAAGGCAGTTGGAAGGGTACCCCAGTTCCTAGTGCATCCATCAAAGGAAACATCATCGATAGAGATATCGCCAGCATAACCATCTCCAATCTCAGCTTCAAGAATGACCTGTACAAAAATTAATATTCGTTTTTAAAAATAAGTACTCTGAATTCACAAAGTTTCAGTAAACAATATTTTCAAATTTCCAATCATGAGTTTTAGATAGATATTTAGTTATCAAAAGAAGTCCTTTTTAGTAGGGTTGTTCATTTTTTTTTATTATTATATAAACTTTTTAAATTAATATTTGACTCAGTTCTATATTTTACAGTATATACACAGCGTCTTCCATATATGGAAGAAGTTAGTCCATATACGGTTATATACGGGACTATTCGGTAGAATTTCATGCTGTGAAACATATAACCCTTCTACCTACGAGTCATGTTTAAAGATTCTGTAGAAAAACTAAAACTTTGTACAAACACCGGTAGACCGCGAAATAACCTAGAACACAGATACACTAGATTAAAAACAATAGTTAACATACCTGGAATGGTTTATCACTTCGCACATAGATGGCTCGTCGTACCCAGTTATTAATAGTCTCTTTATCATTTTGCCATAGTATCGATTCCTTACATTGTGTGCACTGTCTGATCTTTACACGTAAAACACCAACGTGACTTCCGATCATGTGGTAATACATACGAAGGTAGCAGCTCTTGTAAATTGTCGGGTTCATGACTTCAGAAACCACACGAGCTTTGTCACCTTTCTTTCGCGGCCACGAGGCTTCAGCGTATATATAATAGCCTATATAATGTAAAGAAGATATTGGTTTTCTTCACATAATTAGTTTTCGTACTGAATAACAACCATTTCTCTATCCAGTAGCTAGCTTTGAAAATTACCGCCAACGCTAAATGCCAACTGAAAACATTTGCAAAGAAAAAAACCAAGGAACTCGCTAAACTGGTCAACCGCAAATATAAATTGCAGGAAAATTCTTCCTTTAAGGCATTGTAAAATCTAGCTGAGAAAAACAGCTATTTATCTCTTTCTGCACGCTCCCTAGCCAGGTGCAAAATTTCTCAGAGTAAAGAAGAAAAATAAAAAAGGGATAGAAACAGAGCTAGGTTTCCTAACTAATTAATATCAGAAACCATGTTGTTCAAACAATACTGACCTGACGTTGTTCCGGTGGTATGGTCATATGCCGCTCCTGTTGTTGATGAATCGGTATGTCCCTTGTGGCGTGTGAAATCAAATTGATCATCATCCATATTCTCCCAAGTACATAATCCGTATTCAAAATCACACCTTTAATTAAAACGTATAAGAATGAAGTCAGTTAACAAGAGAAACACGGAGAAGGCGTATATTACCGTATATGGAGTAATTGCTTCCATATATGGCCTCGTATTTGGATGTTTTTTCACGCTGTGTCGGAGACCCTCTTGATAGGAGTTTATGAAATGTGACGGTCTACGGGAAAAAGGGACATAAAGCTGTCCATAATTCACTTGTTTGCCTCTCAAAATCATTAAAAAACGTCTTTGGAGGAGTGCATTTCTATTTAAGTGACACG
>JAUBWS010067266.1:0-14440 GCA_032270445.1 Darlingtonia californica
CAAAGATCTACAAGGGAGAGCAATTTCATTTACTTCGTGAAACATCTACAAGTGAGCCATGTGGAATTTAACAGCATGGCATTTTTCGCAGGGAATTTGAACCGGAAACCTTACGATTTACAGTAGCGATCCTTATCCACTCAACTAGGGCTATACAAAGTCATACGGAAGGATATTACAACATATAAAAGCTTTTTTAAGGGGAAAAAGAAAATTACATACACAACAGGAGCAGGGCGACCCCCACAACATGACGTTTTATAACGTTTTCTTGATTTGAAACAACAACTGAGCATTATCAGCATCAACACCTATGCGAGAAAAACAGTTTAGCAATAGAGTTTTATACCTTAACAAAATTTAAATTTCAAGAGTAAAAGTTAAAATCGAAATACATCTTGTTAGCCTAACTCTTTACCATTTTTTCAATCATTCAAGCCACCAAGAAAATACAATGCATGTAAAACTTTGAATCAAGAGCATTACTACTTAGATTGAATGGCACAAATATTATAAATAAAATTGAAAGTAAAAATTTCAATTATATTAATAGTTGCAAATAGGAGAGAAAGTTTGTAACAAGCACAAGTCTCTAACGTCTTTCCTTAAAGAAGTAAGAGCGCCTATAAACGTAAGTGATCAACCTCAGTTTCGGAAAAATGAGGACTGATTGAGATTCGAACTCACGACTTATACATGACTCTACCACTAAGATACCAGTCCATGTTAACCTGATAATCATAGATATTTATATCCAACCGAAACGCTAACGCTCTAAAGGAAAAATCAACATCAGAGGGAATTAGCTGTACCCCTTTCATGATTTATACCAAAAATCTTTGGACATGCCGAAATTCCAAAGACGCGGCTTTTGCTAATACGGCTCGTTATGAACTTCAAAACAAAAACAAATGGCAACCGTTATACTAGATCCAGTCTCGCAAGAAAAAAGCCGCTATATTCATCCTTTTCTCTTCGCCTGTGCCTTTAGAGCGTAAGCATGCCAGGCAGAAGATAACTAATCTGAATATCAGGTTATTTTCATATGGTAAAAGCATCGGGTTTGGGCTCAATCACTCAAGTAGTCACTATATGCGGCCGAGATAGACAGTAGGTACTATTCGATGGTGCACAAGACAATAGAGGACACAGCGATTTTATTAATTTGTAATTGGCTAAGATTGGACTATCTATAGTGTAAAATGGTGGTCATACGTTTCTTCGAGCAAAAATTGATTTTTTTCAATCACAAACATTTTCCATATAAATCGCGAAATTTTTCAATTCTATTACACTAAATTAAAGTCCTCAAGCTTATCTAAAGATTGACACCAAAAGCGCTTTTATAGGTTGTTTAGATAAAAATTTACAGCTGTTTAAAAACTAGGTGCCAACTATTTTTGAACAGAACAAAAGTTATTGCACTTTTGTTTTCAGTATAACTTTTTTTTAATTTCCCTTCCCTCACAATACTCGATTTTTTGTCCCCTAATATCCAATTAGCAAAAAGTGTGAAATTTTACTCACTTTAGTATGCTCTTTCGAGCAACATAAAAAAAATATCGAGGAATTTTGTAGTATTAATTTTAAGATGACCTCATAATTTGATTGTGCAATTGAACTCGGGAAAAGTCTATTGGTAAATTCAATGTTATTTTCAACTTTCGCATGTTGTTGCTGGAATTTACACAATGGAATAATATTGATATCCTTTAGCATTTTCATTTATAAGAATCTCCTAAAAATTAAAGCTTATAAAATATAAAACTTCGTTTATATTCAGTTGTTTTGTAATAACATGATATAAGGCCGTCTGATTATTTCATTATGATTCATTAATAAGTGAAAAACATTACCTTGACAACATTTAAAACAGTTGTGAAAATTGGATCATACATATCTTAAATATAAAAAAACTGCATTAAAAGGAATAGAATCCTCCAGTTTTAATTTGCTTGTTGAATGATATCACAGCTAATCTCGAAAAAAACATAAGAACTTTTCTTACAGCAATGGAAACAAGTGTGCCTTTAATAACAGCTTCTTCTTCGTCCACATTACAATCTTCAGCATCATCGGTTTGTCCTAATAATGTTTTCAATATACTGCGAGAAAAAAAAAACAGAATAAAACTTGAACAGTGAGGAGTTATAAATATTTCCCATAAATTAACTCAAATTCAACATCTAAGACCCAATACTTTTCACATAAGTTAACAGGGTAAAATTTCCCAAGCTTAATGATATCAAATTTGATATAGAGCCATACTTTTTAAACTTTTCCAAATAAGTAGTACCCGCTAGAGTCCTATAATGGACAGTGAAATAGCTTGTTTCACTCAGACTTTATCCGCTTTGAAACAGTTCATAAAAAAGTGTGTTAGCTTTACTTATACAGAGCATTTTAATTTCACTCTAAGACTGTTACTGTGAGAACCTGTCCTCACTGCTATTCACAACATGGATGCTTAAAGCAGTCTTTAAACTGGTGTTCTGCAACCATGAGGAAAAATAAAGACTAATACATAAAATGTTTCATAACTTTGAAAAGATCACCATCACCATAACAGCCCTGCGTTCGTTTTTATCATGTCCTTCAAAAATGTCCCATTAACGCAGAATTTGAATCAAATCTCTATGGTAAGCTTCCAAGAAAATGAATGAAATGCTTACCAATCATTTATCAATGCCTTTACCACACTTTGAACAGATGTTGAATTTAAGCGTCTTGTTTCATTTAACATGCATGGCAAACTTTGATTGATTAGCTTTGCAACAAATGGATCACTTTTCCCCTTTGTCAATTCATTGATCAGAGTGTTTGGATCAGATAGCTTTACCAACAATTCTTGAGTATTCTGTGCTACATCCAAAAGGCCCTTGATATTGTTAATCAAAGCGGTTGTCATTTTGATTTTGTTTTGTTAATGTGACATAGTCCACCTACAAAAGGAAAGTTTTAATCCTCATAATAGAACAGCTTTTTTCACATTAACCTTATTCAGCCTAGGGTTTTTAGGGGCTCCTCAGCCCCCCCCCCCCCTCCATAATTTTTCTAATGTTTCTTATTTTCAAATGAAACTAAGCACACTAATGCAGCATGGTTCAAAGAACATTTGTGCAAAGTTTGATGAAAATTGAGTCACGTGATCACGAGTTATGTAACAATGACGTCATAATAGCGAAACATCATTAAAATAACCCTCTGGACAATTTTGTGCTATTTTGAGGATAATACTCATATTCAGCATGTTCAATTTACATATTTGTGCTCTACGTTAAATTTCTGACATGAAAAAATATTTCTGACACTTTTGACAACACTTGCCAATCTTTTGATTATGCCGCCATACTGACAAAATATTTCACAAAAATTTTTTTCATCAAAACTTTTGCAAATAAATTTCCCAAAAAGTCACAAAATTTCAGGTAAAAAGATTAGCCTGTAAAAAGTTAATAAAAAAAGTTTCAGAGAATAGGGTTAAAGACTTGAATGCATCTATTTGTATTCTTTTTGGGAAATCTGTCAAGGAAGATTCAAGTATATACTGTTTAGTACTGTTTTACACATCTACCCAAATACCTTTGCATCAAAAATTCAAAACTTTTCGTAAGTCAATCTAAAAATTAGAAAAGGTTAAATCTAATTTTAATGATTTATTGCTTCTTTCTCACAGATACTTCATGCATTACTCTTTTCAGTAAGAGATTCAGTTGTATTGTAATAATAATTGAGACTTTAGCGTTTTCAAAGCTAAAAAGAAAAAAGATTTACTACGTGCCAGGGAAATTAATAATGCTCTGAAATGCTTGAAAATTACAAAAATAGTTCTAATGTATTTTATATTCTGACTAGCTGATAAGCCTGCGGGGCGCAAAAGCTGTAAAAAAATTTAATCAAAAAGTTGTGTGTCAGATTTTGTACATAGAGTGCCACCTAAACATAGTATTTTCCAATATATTAGAAATTCACCATTCTATGATGTAATAACTGGTCTGAAAATGCCCAAAACCCTCACATAAATTGACTTCATAGTTTCATATAAATTTATTACCTATATCATCTGGTAGCCTTGAGCAGTTCTATTACACAGGGGTTAATTACCTCCATAGAATTTACTAATGAGATATTCAAGTTTTAAGTTTTGATGGTGTGATCCAGGGGATCAAGGTGGGTAATTGCATACCCAAAAGTGGGTAATTATATATATAATACCATGGCTGATAATGAGAGGGGCTATTAAGAATTTTGAAAGAAGGAGCTGAGGCTGAGCAAAAAGTTAAAAATGGGAAACTGGGGGGATGGGACTTCAGCTAGGGGGACCTAAAATTTAGGGGGGAGCTGCAACAATTTATAATGATTCTTTGAATCTCTCTAAATCTACGTGATAAATTTTGCTTTATTCCTTGAGGTTGGCAACGGAGGTGTCTTTGGTGCTTACAGGATCCTACAACTTTGTCTACAGTCAAACTTCTCGTCCTACAAAAGCATAAAAAAAGAATAGCCATGCTGTAACCCATTTTTCAGCAACTCAGTACGAATGACGTTAAAGTATTAATTGCTTCCACGTATAGATCATTAACTTATTTAATGACTCTTGAAGTGTTACTTAAATTAAGCCATCTTAGAACACAAAGGATGAATAAAGGTCACAAGGATTAGTTATTAAATTATAATTTGATAAATGCATCCTTTGGGAGTTCAACTATTTGCTTTTACGGTTGAATTTTTTGCTTACTCCTTTTCATTTGACTTTGTTTTAGCTTGTGTGTATAGTTTGTAGTGGATGTTACAAAATTTCCTAACTGATTTTAACTGTTTATATTTGCTTGTTTATCGAAATATATTGCGTAAATAAATAACAAATCATCGTTGTTGCAACGGCCAGGGGTCATTTAATAACACACCTTAACAAACTTAAAAGAAGGTGTCTGTCATGTCACAGTGTTCATGTCACTCATTTCATCATTTTGTTTCACTCATTTTGAAACATTTGAAATGTTTGCAAACCTAAAACAAAATTTGACAACTGGCCAGTGGCCAAATGGCTAGGTAGAGTGAGAAATATTAAATTAAAACCCACCAGCCCCACCCTCTAAATCTAAAAAAAATTGTAAATTAGAAATGTCCTTATAAAACAAAAGATGAGATAAGATATTTATACTATATTCTTCTAAAACAACATATTAAATCATTGTGATCGTACTTGAACTGTTGAAATTGTGTTGAAAATGCAGAAAGCATTATTTTTGATGCGACTTAACTTCTTCGTTTAAAAGGACCGGGCTATTGTTAAAAATGTAAACAAATCTAAACAAATCAATTCCGAAATCAGGAAATTGGACATCGGAGTAATCCCGATTTCCGGTTTATCGTTTTGCGGGTATTTCCGATTTTACGCGGGTTTTCTCAAAGCTGAAAGTGAAAGTATTTCTGCACGACAAAACAAATGCACGATGGGACGCACGGAGGGCTCTCCCACCCAAGGCTGAAAGTGCAACTTTGCATGGTTGCATATTTTTCATTTTAGCCAGACTAGGATCGAATAGATTGAATGATATTTTGACAGAATGCTAGCCAAATGGAACGATGGGTTAGAAATGAAATTTGATGCATTCCATGAAGAAGTAGTTTTGATACCGTTTATTCTTTAATAGCTATAGCTAACTATTGTATTATTATATAGCTTTTTTTATCGGTCAAAACAATGTCAATGTTTGACAAAATTTTTGTCACACAAAATTTTTCTCACTGGTGAAAAATTTCATCCCTTTTGTTCTTCAAATTATTTTGTTAGACGAAAAATTTTGTCCATATTTTGAAATTTCTTTTTCTTTTTCTAAAAGACATGCCAAAATAAGAAAGACTCTGTCTGGACACCATGAGGCTGGACGACGCCCATACACGTGCATACATTTACGGGAGATTAAGAGCGTTGAAATCTAATTAAACGAAACACCTGTACATGTACAGTTTAGGTAGGTTTTTTTATGCGACTTCCTATGCCTTATTTGGGGGCTTTTTTGCAGTTGGCAATTTTCACACACCCATGTACGAACCCATACTGTGACGGACATGATCGTGGTGTACAGACGTATCTGTCAATTCTAATTCAAGAAAACGCCTGTATGTGCCTCTTTAAAACTTACGGACGTCGTTGTCCAGCCTGTGACAAACCCTGTAAAATGTCTGGGAATGTACGGGTTTGTACGAGTGATATATTGGGTTTTCCAAGATTTAGGAATTATAATTACCCTGCACAATTGTACAGAATATAAAATATATGGATTTGAACATGTCTCATAGGTAAATATTTTAGTGTTTCTCTAAACTTTGTGACACTTTATGTGGGGTAAAAATATGGTTTTTCAAACATGCCCTGTAACACACCCATACAGTGTACAGGGAAAATTTGTAATTTTTTTCAGTCCCCTGTACAACCCTGTAAACCCTGTTACATTTTATGTGATTCGTCCAGGGTCTTGGCAATATTTCAGAACTGCAATGATGGAAAAGGCACTTAGGTTAGAGTCACCCAAAAGGTCACCATGGGTTGTCCCTGACTGAGGGGTCAGAAAATGTTGCAAAATTTACCTCCCAAGATTGCTGGAAAACGCCATGTTTTCCTCTTGTAACTTATAAACTAAATAGGTCAGCGGGCAAGATTATCTAGTGTTTTTCACGCAATGTAATATGACATAAACAAACAAACTTTCTGGTGACTGACCAAGAAGAAACACTGTAAAAATGCCGTCTGGGTGGAAATAGTGCCCTTGGTGTTTCATATGTTCAGTACCCCACTTAACAACCAGCAAAATAGAGAGAAAATTGTTAAATTGTCTGGCACAATATCTTGATTATTTGATTTTGCTTGAAATTGTTTTTTCTTAGCTATGGATTCTTCAAAAATGCAGAAGATTTATGCTTTTATAAAGAAAGCATGCGAGGGGTCAAAATCTGACTGGAATGTGAGAGACTCTGTCTCAGTGACACAGTTGTGGCATGTCTCTTTTCTTTTATTGGCTACATTATTTTCTTATAAGAATGGCAAAAAACACTCAGACAATATTAAAAATAAGTATTCTGAAGTAAAAACCTTCAGCTACATAACTTTGTTGCAGCTTTTATTGACATTGATTCATCAACTTTTGGAGGTTTTCTCTTTAAACTATGTCACCGTCCTCGTCTTAATCACTGTGTGGTACTGATGATGCTTACAAAACTAAGGAAGATTTTTCATACTTACCTTGTCATGAAACTTCATAAAACTAATTTTTTAATCTGAAAAGATTTTTCATAATTGCTTCTTTGATAATGTTATTTTGGAGAACGACTTTGATAGGTCTATTGCTAGTTTCTCTACTCCCAATTCTTCGAATCTCTTTGAGTTTGGTTGATTTTGATTCTGGTAGCCCATAAATGATGATGTTGTTCATTCTTTTTCTTTTTCTAGATTTTCTTTCTCTTCTTTTTCCCTTTCTTCTTTCACAATGCTTTGTAAGGTCTTGTAAAAATCATCTGACATCTTTTTAACAGTTACAGTGTAACTTTCTTGGTTAACAACTTTCATCTTTTCTGTAATATTTTGTGTGATGTGGTTCAACTTCTTATCCATTGCCTTTTCTGTTTCCTCTTTAAAACTTACGAGTTTTTCATCTTAGTATGCTTGCTACTGAGCTGTTGTCAATTTCTGTCCTTTTTACTTCCTGTCTTAATTTGGACATGTATGTTAATTTGAGTATTATCTGCACTGAGTATTACCAAATACCTGCACTTATATCTCCGCAACTCTTCTTTTAGTTCCTTTATTTCTTCATTGACGTCAAATTTCACCACTTTTACCTTCTTCACTAGTTCGCTATTGATCCTAACACAATTTACACATTGGAACCATCTGTATTTTTTTATATCAACGTCTGAATCTGATATAGCCGTAGTTCTATAAAAGCGTAATTTACCTTCCCTTGACACTTCCTACAGGTAAATACTTCCTTTCCATCATTAATACATTTGTTTTGGCTACCACTGCTTCTTTCATAATTTCTTTGTTTCAGAGTTTGAAACATGATATTTGAACTGGAATTAAAGTTTTTGATATCAAATTTTGCTAATTTTTTTTCTCGAAAAAATGTCTGTTCTTAATGGCATCAAATATCAACTACAGACAGCATTCCTGTCTTTGAGCTTTACATAGGTTGGCAGTCTTAAATATCAAATGCCATATTAATACACATGATTTTGATCGAGTCTCTCGACAATTTGCTACGAAACACCTTCTTTGACCATTTGAAGTTATGGTAACTTAAAAATAGTATAATCAGCAAAAAAGATCATTAAGTTAAGTCCAAAACATTATTGCATGGATAAATTTTTTAATTACTAATGTTCTTTTTCTAATCTAATCTTTGGTAATGACACAAAATAAGAAAACAAGAAAAAATAAGGTCGCAAAAAACCAAGATTTTTTGTCTGAAGGTCAGCGAAATATTGCTAACCTTATATTAAAAAATTATTGGTCAGCGTTTGGGTCAGCAGTTGCCGGCTGCTGACCTAAATTCAAAGGACTCCTGATGTATTGGTAGGATCCTAAATGTTCCCCTATACACCATGCCAGATTATTCTAGCATATTTGTGGCATATTCCAGAAAAAAAATGGCAAAATACAAAGTCTGAAAATAAGCAGAAATAACTTTTTATAAGGTGTTTTGTTGGCATCTAGGAGCAAACATTTCTCTGTTAGAAAGCTCATTGGTAATCAAAAATAAAAGCTCAGAATCAATATTTGACGTGGAATTGGAAACTAGACTGACTTTTTTCTGGCCACTCACTTTCCTGCTACTTCTCTGAAAGACAATAGGCTAAACTATAGAATACACCAAACAGTATGATGGTTGTTTGATCGCTTAAAAAAAGACACTATTGTCTTACATAGTATTTGATAATCTATGTATCATTAGCGTTATATAAGGCCAAATTTAGCACATGGTAAATTTGCTTTGTAAAACATTGATGCTGACACACATACCTTTTCAAGTAATATCATTTTATGATGCACATGCTCGTGAAAAGATTTTGCTTTTCATGCTTCATTTTCTAAGGTCTATTTACTTGTGATATATTACTGCTGGTACACATATGAACATGAAAAGTTATAGCTTACAAGCCTCATCTTCAGCATGGTCTATTTGCTTTGGAGAATATTAATGCTGACAAATGATACTCGCTTGTTTACAAGAAATTCGGGTCCTGCTTATAGTCCCAGAGCCCAAGTCCCAGATTTCCAATAATGTTGTAGAAAATAATGTCAGCCTATGTTTAAATACTAGGCAGTGACAATAACTTTTAATGATTTTGATTGGTTGAGATAAAGATTGACTCTAGCTTTCCATCCGCCCATTTTTTAGATGATTTCTGTCGGAAAGAGAAATCCACCTAATCTAGGGGAAAAGAAACGCATATAACTCCTACTATTTTGGCTAAAAAGCACTCTAGATCAGACTTTATGAAAAACATAGGTTGTAAAATGTAGAAAATGCATGTCACAAAAGCATACTGATATTCTCATTTAGCCAATATTACGGTACTTCCAGTTTCTTATGAATGTCTGTAGTCTTCAAATCATTGTTGATATCAATCAAGGTCTTAAGTGGTCTATTTTCACCATCTTCGACTATTTTCTTACCTTCCCTATGTAGCATGTGACTATACCAGAGAGTAATCTTTCCAACCAAGTCACCTCACTAATTATCAAGGATACAAAGTCTAGCTTATAGTTAGTCCTGAGAGATTATATCTACTAATCGTTTGGCTGAACGAATCCAGTCAATTTAGTCCAAAACTCAAATTAGAACAAAAACATAACATACCATACACAAGTCTGTAACATCAAGTGACATGTTTATTGCCTTAAATGATTATTTTTTAAATAATTAACACTAGACAGTTAACTTATAAATGAATTCGTATTAATGGCTTTTGCTCCTGCGGAAATGTATAAACATTTTGGTGTTATAATCACCAGTCGCTATGATACAACTTATTTAACATCTTTGCCAGACAGTGTTATCTATAGAGTTAATGTGAAAATACCAGGTATCTTTAGGGGAATTTTATAAATCGCCAGAGATGGTTATTTGGTCCCAACTGCCCATGAATCATTTACCAGACATAATGTCTTCTTTTCTGACAGGCCAAGCATAGGCACACTTGTATTGACTTCATGACTGAACTCCAATCGAACCCTGAGGGTAATTTCATGACGAGTACGCGCGGGAAAAGGTCAAAAAACTGCTTCCTTACAAAACCAATTCTTACAGAAGTAGCAATATAACAGCAACTTCTTTGTTCATTTACGTCGTCCAATTAGCAAAATGACTACTTCTATATGTTCACTCTCAAACTCTATACCGTAGTCACAGGTTTGGGTAGTGGATTTGTCTCACCTCGACATTTTCTGCAATTAAAGGAAGGGAAGAGTATGAATTTTGGAGTTTTAAGGGGCAACCAGTTCTAAATTATTGTAATAATGCCTCCATCACAAGGATGAACATTAGTGGACGGAACACTGATTCACCCCAAGATTTTAATGTTTAAACCTCAAACCACACACTGTATTGATTGTTTACAGGAAAACTGTTATAATAATCCATTCTCAAAACCCAGTTTCCTGGTGGACCTACACATCACTTTCCGATGTACATGGTTAACTGTCTTTTCCAACTTGATGACGTTAAAAAATAGATCTGTTCGTTTAGCTAAGTATTTCTCTTGCATAGAAGGGTAGGCTAGATAGTAATCTAAAACTACTTGAATCATCCGTTGATGACTATAATGAAGAAGGAAGAAACTGAAAGCTCTGACAAAAGTTGTCTTTGTTTATGTTATTTGCTATCCGCAACGATAGATTTATTTCCACTGTAAGTGATGCTTGGAAAGTTTTCACTTTTTGGTACATTTTATACAGGCATGATGAAGTCAAGTAGGCTGATAACATAATTATATTCATGAAATAAATGTGTTTTCTAAATACCGTCATCATGTACACTGAAAGGAATTTGTAAACGTAAAATTGTATTACAGTAACTTTGAACACTTCTACAATGTGCAGTGAAAGTCACCCTACTATCTAAAATCAGCTCAAAATCAATGTTTTGGCATGGACTGGCAGCTCAATTGGTAGAGCATGAGCCATAGAGAGCTCCTTGATTCAAATCCCATATCCGTCAGTTTTCCTACCGCCTGGACAATGGTAATATATCGAAAGTGATGATCATACTGTATGTCTGGTTAAAATGACTAAGCTTTACATGCAAATAATTTATCACAAGGTTTGGATAGCTCAGTCGGTAGAGTGCTCACCCCAAGCAACAAAAGGTTCCTGGTTTGAGCCCGACTGTCGTCCATTCAATGCATGAGTAGCACAGTGAAGGTAATGTGATCTGTTCGGTAAGTTTCTGGGAGCTGATAGTAGATGTGGCGCTCCACCTCTTCAATATATCTCCCTGGTCTAGCGCAATGAAAAAGGGATAGACTTCCTCGTTGTACGACTGATACCGACACAAGGCCTCTCCGACCTATTTACTATTGATCACAAACTACACAACAATTTGTCATTAAAATCGTTATTAATATCCAGAAAATACAACTTTTTGTCCTGTGAAGTCATTTAGTTATTTGCCCGAAATCAGCGCCATTAAAATAACCAATAAATAGCCCATGGCAAATAACTTTCATTAGGGACCTTACGCAGTGAGGGGTAAACGTCATCGAGAACGTCATTTTAAGATAATAGAAACTTTATAGCCTACTATTATCACGATAAATAATTTTTAAGTAACAATGCTGTCATGATTTACGATTTGAGTCGTTAGCACATTATAGAGTGATTGGGCTGCATCTTCTCCGTCTCTGCGTAAGATCCCTGATATGAAGTTTCGAAGAAGTGGCCGATACAGCAAATACTAGATATCTTTTTTGCACTGAGTAATTTGTAATTCTCTCTTGTTCGAGAGTTTGTTTTGGGTGTTATATAGATAGTTCTGTTGTTTTTTTCAATAATGAAACTTCATTTCTTTTATAAATAAATGATAGTAAAAATATAAGGCTTCTAGTTATCTTTTGTATTAGCAAATTATATGCCTGGCATGAATTTATTTTGTTGCTTTGTCGTTGAATAAAAAGAACCAATCAATTTGTTTTTAAGTAGCCCTAAACGGCTGGAAGCTTGAAACACCTGGTGCCTCATTTTTCAGTTTAGGTTCATCGACCAGGAACAATTCCTCGGGAAAACCTTACACTAGGGAGACTGTCTAAGAGAGGGCACTGTTACAGGAATTTTCAAACCAATCAGACAAAATAATAGAAATCAGAAATAAAATTTCCTTTCCCCCTGCAACAGTGCATTCTCTCAGACAGTTTCCATAGTGGAAGTTTGTCCCAAGGCATTGTTCCTGGTTCATAAAACTGCCTGAAAACAGCATCCCACCAAGATTTGCAATGATCTGATTTTCCTGAACAATTTTTCCAAACTACATAAACTGTCATGAAGGAAGCTTCTAGTCCAAAATACTAGTGCAATAATTTCGAATCCAATTTTATTGTTTATTTCAGGCTGGAGTAAAGAAATTTAGCCTCGTATCTGAAACATAGAATCCCTAACTGCCTCACAGTACGCTGTATTCCAGAGTTTATTCAGGAAGCCGGCGCGAGTTTGGGTATCCTTTATTAAAATCAATCTTGTTTTTAATTTTTTTTGAGTATATTTAGCCTCGTTGAGTATATACCTTTGATTTCTTAAATTAGACATTAAAGGAAACTTTGAACTGGGTTTTATGATGAAATATATAAAACTGGTCTTTTGTTATAGTAAGTCTTTCAAATAACTCCTAATGGCCATTTAACTAAAATAATTTCAAATTTTAAAACTGGTCTTTTTTATAGTAAGATATGAAGTAATTTCTAATGGACTTTTATTTCATTTATCAGGTACAATTAGACGAAGAAGAATGGAGGCGAAAGTAAAGGACAAATAAGCTTATTGAGGTTCGTCCTGGAGAAAATTCAGATGTGAGAAATCATCACCAGCCTATCTATTCAAGAGAAAAGCATGGCTTTAATATTGGAGTGTGTTAAAGGTTTGAAAATCAAACAATCATCCATGAAGAATAGTAATTTCATTTGTCGTGGTTTGTTTGTTTCTACGATGGTAAACCTTCACTTGGAGATTCATAAGGTTCATCAAACTTTTGCGAATGACAAAATTCTCTAACTCATTTTTTGTTACACTGAAGAACAACTATAAACAAACGAATTATGGTCAAAAGTTAATTACCTCTTATGAAATAGCTTGAAAATAACAAAAAATGACTGAAACAAATGTTTGGCTTCTTGTTTTTAGATTTTTTTGAGTACCTTTGATTTCTTAAATTAGAAATTAAAGGAAACTTTGAACTGACAGTTTTCAATCTCAGTATCATAACCATTTAGGCAATCCAATTAACCAACTCACAATTACTACAACAATGTACAATACCAATTCTAGATTTTTTTTCTGCTATATTTTTCAATATCTGATTTAGGGCTAGCTATAATTTCCAAGTATTATATTTAACTATTAGCTACGTTACTTTATCCTTCGATCCAAGGATAGATTCTCCATATTACCAATCCTATTAATTCGCTATTCACTGCGGTTTATTGTTCTATTCGCTAATATTTTGATTATCTTGACTTCAGTATATTAATTTCTACGAAAATTATTTTATTTACTTTTTTAAAATAACATTATGCAAAGATATTCTATTTTCATACGCTTTCACTGTAAGAAAAACCATATTTTATTGTGGAGACAGGAAATATTCGATTAATAATAATGATAATAATAATAATAATAATAATAAACTGTTGCAAGTCTAAAAGATAAAAATCGGTTTGCGAGACGAATTTCTGCAAAAATTAAATCCATGAAAGTTTAAGTGATAAAAGGATTATGTTTCTTGGATCCTCGTCAGGAGAAAGTTTATATCCTGGGTTTGAGTCTCAGTAGCGAAATTTGCCAATCATTATGTTAATTCTGTATGGTGCCTTGAGCTATTTTAAGAAGGCTAGAGCCTCATTTAATGAGAGTTCATGAGAATAAAGCATGTGTAAAATGGTTTAATGATAATATAAAGGTATAATGGTGGGGAAAACTTAACATAAATTTTGTACTCACATTGTTCGAGGAAATTCTATTGCACGTAGTATACCTTATGGGCATAAATTCCTGTGGGCATTAAATTAAATTCTTTAATTTTAGGTTTTATAGATAGTGTTTATTTTTCTGCCTGGTATCTTTGCCTTCTTAAATTTCTTTGATAGTCTTACTCAGGCGAGTTACGGCCAGTCCAAAAGTTACCGTAACATTTGCGCACCAATTCCACTCATCAAACCAACTTGACAT
>JAUBWS010067277.1:0-14437 GCA_032270445.1 Darlingtonia californica
TTCGTTTTAAAAGATTTTGGGTTTGTTTAAAAAGATTTTGGGTTCGTTTTAAAAGATTTTGGGTTTTTTTTAAAAAGGGTTTGGGTTCGTTTTAAAAGATTTTGGGTTTTTTTAAAAAAGATTTTGGGTTCGTTTTAAAAGATTTTGGGTTTTTTAAAAAAAGATTTTGGGTTCGTTTTAAAAGGTTTTGGGTTCGTTTTAAAAGATTTTGGTTTTTTTTTAAAAGATTTTGGGTTTTTTTAAAAAGATTTCGGGTTTTTTTAAAAAGATTTTGGGTTGACCCTTCCCGGTTTCCGTAGTAATCCATATAAGGATAATTGTTATCGAAAACCAACAGTTATGATGTAATCGACATGATGATGTAATCTAAAGAAGAAGCCTGACAATGCAAAACGGTAACAGTTATTTCTCTAGCATTACTTTATCAAAATACTGTCGGATAAAAAATTATTATTCTTGTACGTTAAAAACTTTGTCTGCTGAAAAATTTCCCCGAAATTATTTCTCCTATCGTTCTTCATTAGTCTCAATGAGTCTGTGTTGTAACTTTTTGAACTTAACTTTTTGTAAGAGCAAACTTTATAAGAACATTGAAGCTCAGATTGCTCCAAAAAATAACAAACTGTGAGGCTCAGATCAGTTTATTTGAAGTGAGAACAAAGTAAATTAATTTCATAACAGAGCACAAGTATTTTATCTAATACAATATCACCCAAGACTTGACCCTCGCAGCGTGATGCTGAGTTCCTGCAGCCCTTGCAACAGGGAACGATCCCCGGTCAGCTCTGCCCATAGCTTGGCACAATGTGGAAATATCTCGGCAAGGCAATTAACATGGCAAATTTTATTGTCAGAAGAAAGAAGAAACCATGTAGATACGAAGGAACAACACATTGTGGCTACTTTAATCGAAGAAACTTTCGTGAGAGAAACTTTCGCAAATTTTGTGAGTTTTGGCCTTTTTCGCAAAAGTTCATTTCGCGAAAAATTTGAAATCGCTCATTCGCGAAAGTTTATCTCGCGAAATTTTGCTAATGTTTCAATTCGCGATAGTTTATCCAGTAAATTCCGAAGTATTTTCAGCTAATGATTTTCACATGTCTGAAAACAAACTTTGGTCAATTTTTCTGTATCATTAAACCCCTTGCTTTCTATAAAATATCTGAAAGAATTTCAAAAATTTCTTTATTCGCGAAAGTTTATATCGCAAAATATTATCAATATCTTCGTTCGTGAAAGTTTATCTCGCGAAATTTTTTGCAGTCCTCAATTCGCGAAAGTTTATCCAAAACATTTCTTTCACCTCGAGTAAGTTTCTTTCGCGAAAGTTTCTTCGATTAAAGTAGTCAATTTGTTTTAGCATTTGATAAAGTACGCAAGGATTCAAAAATCCAATTTGTTTTGATTTAATTTGAAGATTTTAAGGTATTTTTACCAATTGCGCAAAATTTCCTCCGTGCCAAAGTTTTCTAGAAATAAAAGTTATCTACTTAATTGGAAAAGGAGCTTGAAGGGCTTGTTATGATAAATATGTTCGTATGTTTTTTTGGGAAGCAGATTATAACCAAAGAAAAAGTGACACGGCAGTGAATTCTCTTATCATTTTATATATTTCTTCTCTTATAAATAATTTTATACATCTTATATATCCATTTTAGATGCAATTGTGTTTTATTGCAATCGTGTTTGAGAGTCAAAAGACAGGAAAAAATACAAACGAAGGCATTTTGTGTCTTATGACATCTTAAACACGATTACACTCAAACACAATCACGAATACAACAAACACAACATACAACCCCACCCCTAGGCACTGCCTAGTACGAACACAACAGTCCCGTATCAAGTACACACGCCCTGGCGCATATGACACCGGAAAGCTGGCCCGAGTGGTAAACTAACACAAACATTCAAACCGCTCCTAGGCATAGCCTAGTACGAACGCAACAGTCCCGTATCAAGTACACACACCTCGGCGCACACGACACCGGAAAGCTGGTCCGAGCGATGACCTAACACAAAAACACAAAACATACAACCCGCCCCTAGGTATAGCCTAGTACGAACGCAACAGTCCCGTATCAATTGCACATGCCTTGGTGCAAATGACACCGGAAAGCTGGTCCGAGCGATAACCAAGCAACAACAACAACAACAACAACAAAAACACAAACTCTTAAAAGAGAAACAAAACAAAAAAAGAAAAAAAAAAAAGGAAAAATCAAGAAAAAAGACCGAAAAACTTAACAAATAAAAAAATAAAAAAAAATAAAAAAAATACAAGTCAAAAATTGGAAAAGGTCTCATTATCAAAAATCATAAAAATTCAAAATTCAATTGTCAAATAAAAAAAGGGGAAAAAATTTAGCATGTGATGATTTGCGCAACAGTGATGGTATTCTCAAATGATTGTCACCGCACAAAAGACTGTTGTGATGACATGGCATGTGTTAAAAAGCCTTCAGCTGTCATACCTCCAACATCAGAATATTTTTCAGGTGGTGATGAAAATGCTGTCATGAAAGGTTTGACAATGCTGTTGTCTCTAAAAGCTTTCTCAATATCTAACACATCGTACACTCCTGCGAAGAAGGTTTCACTAGTGCCAACATTGCTTTGGTTGGAGGATGTGGTATCTCCTACATCATCATCTACTCTTTCGGAGAAACAGTAATTTCAGCAGCAGTAGATCTGACTGAAAAAGCTCCATCATCAGTCTCATTTGCAGTTCGGCCAACAGTGTTGCTGCTCAGGACACCTGCTTCTATGTCAGCTACGTTGTATACTCCTGTCAGTAAGACTGGAGATGAAACTTCTTGCCTATCATCATTCACATCAATGGTTTTGTCTTGTGGAGCGTCAACAGCAGGGGATTTTGAAAGCTGGGTTCCGACTGTGCTTTTTTCATATGCTGCCTCTATTTCTGACACACTGAACAATCCCGGCAAGAAAGCTGGAGCGGCAATTGCCGGCTTTTCAGATGAAGCAGCTTTGAAATCTTGATCATCGGGAGCAGTTCTTGTTAGTTGTTCTTCAAAGAAGGAGCTTACCATTGTTTTCAATTTCTCGTTCACATCCTGTTTATGAAGTAAATGTTAAAATATTTTATTAAAAAAATTCATTACGTTTTTCAACCGCAGTTGAGTGAGCCTTATTGGTTCGCACAACTATTAGCGCATTTAAACTTGTGACTCTCACCTTTGGAAAATAAGGCGGAAAAAGCCTCTGAAAAATTATTCAATGAAAAGTGGCCTTCACTTGAGAAAACAGATCGATAATGTTTCTTTCTTCTATTACACTTACTTTAAGCGAACCTTGGTACATATCGATCTCTTTCTTTAAATACTTTGAAGTTGTTTCTAAGTTCTTGACAAGCTCTTCATTTTCTTTGCTCAATCCGTTTGAAGTTATTTGGAATTGTGCTTTCTCTCTTTTCATGAATTCAATTTCTTGATGTAACTTTTCATTTTTTTCTTTCATTTGTTTGATTTGCTCGCCGTCGCCTTTGCTCTTTTTCTTGTATACGTCCAAAGCGGTCACGTAGTTAGATTGTCTTTTCTAATGAAAAAGATATGAGGGATTTAAAAGGCTTTGAAAACCGTAGACGAGTGGGTAAAACCCCAATCAGCACCGTCGTTTTGACGTCGTTTGTCGGTCGCGAGACTGTCAAACAACGTCTTGTGCTAACAGGGATACTTTCTGCGAAGCCTCAGTGACGTTTTTTTAACTTAGACTTTCTTTAACTACTTTGTCCAAATAACCTATTTGCTACATGTTAATACGCTCAGCATCTGTAAAACTAGCTGATCAGAAAAGAAAATGGTCAAGCAATTTGTATACCTTGAAGTTATTGAATGTATGTATGTATTGAAAAACTTACCTTGTAACCGTTAAGGAGGTTTTCAATCTTTCTTCTCAAAGTGACAATTTCGTCATCACGTTCGACCAGCATGTTTTCATACAACAACATTTGTTGTTTCAATTGGTCGATCTCCTCATCTTTCTGAGCCAATAACATTTGCTGCAAAAAATAAATGACGCGTGCGTTATACAAAGAACAGCTTCGTTCACAGGCTCTCATTGAGACTTTTTGGATTGTTCTTATATATAGCCTTCTTTGAAATGCCATATAGACCCTCTAGTAATGAAGTTAGCACTGGAAATGTTCTAGTTTCTAATCAACATCCTAATCTTTGCAGATAGAAAAGGCACTAGACTTGGATGTCAAGGGCACCAAGTCTAAGCTCAATATCTCAATCTTGGCCGTGAACACAAAAATATTCATACAAAATATGTAAAAAGATTTACGTTTTTCTTACCTCATAACCTGACGGGGACACGTAACAATTTGTATAATCGTAATATACAATCATTTTTCAAAATCGATAAAATCTCGCAGGAATATCTCTCCAAAATCGCTAAAAAGCAAACTTCACGTCTGAACTTGTTAAAGTCTAGAAGTGAAATGGTTTTCACTTCTTATTAAATTTTTATTTGACGTCAAATATTGCGTGACGTCAATATGATTTGAAAAATTTGCGACGTCAGTACGTTTATTTTTTTTGTATAAAGTCTAATGGTATTGAAATCTTTTCCGTATACAGATTTTTCAGTCCCTTTTGCACTATTTCCTCTTTTTTTACATAAGTTTCATTTGAATTCAATTTTTCATTCAATTGTTACTTTTGCTTGAAGTGCCAAAGGTATGATTTTGGGGAAATCGATTTTAAAAAAAGAAAGTGTTTTTTATTACAGTTCTACGTCTAAAGCTTTTTGAGCTATTAGAGAAAAAAAACTTAAGTCTGGAATTAAATCAAATTGCCTTCCAGCGTCTTGCATAACCATAGAGCTTTAACCCTTTCGGTCCCTGGTCACCGCACAGCGAAAAAACTTTGTTTACCGACATAAATGAAATTCTAGATATCATTATGGACGATGACAGTGATTCAGAAAATGAAGTGGACTTATTAGATGTCGGACTTCCCCTCAAATTTAGTATCATCCTCATCCTCTAAAGGCTGTTTCATGTAACATTTAAGATTGGATGTCGATTCAGGTAGTTCATCATCTTCTTCCCTCCCAACAGATCGTTTACTTCTATCATTAGGTTCTTCTTCATTGTCACCTTTGTATTGTCGGTACTGTTCGTTCAAATCGTAAGCAATTCCCAAAGGCATTGATAGATATTGAGCTAGAAAAGGGGACCGCGGCATTTTCGCAGCTGACAGAGATTTGAGACGCAGATGATGCACAAAACGATGATGTAGATGATGCACAAAAAGTACCAATGTTAGTTTCAAAATATCATGCAACGAAAGATAAAGCAAACAAAAAACAAAAAGTTGTTTACTTGCTTTCTACTTACCATAATCCAAACATGGTAGATACTGGCAAAGTTGACCGTGAAGAAAATCCCGTGTTGAAACCGTCCATGATAACTGATTACAACGCGCACATGGGCAGTTGACCAACAATTACATGGTTTGCACACACTGCGAAAGAGCTATAAGTGGTACCGGAAACTAGCATTTAGACTCATGTCTCAAATTGCCCTAAATGCGCATAAAATGTTTTGCAACGTCACAGGGAGCAAAATGGTCTTCTTGGATTTTCTATAAACTGTCGTCACAACCCTTATTATAACTCAACAACCGTTGAACGACGATCCTCAGCCTGATAAAACAATCAGTAGATTGACAGGTCGCCACTTCCCTTCACTGAAAGTTGCAACCCTTGGAGCTAATGATCAAAGGCCTACCAAACCATGCAGAGTTTGCTATGCAAAAGGGAAACGCACGGATAAAGGACATAAAATAAAAACAACGTATGTTTTTACTTCCTGTCCTTCGGAACCCGGCTTACACCCCGAGCGATGTTTTCAAGAATATCATACAAAAATTGACTATTCTGAGTAGATATTTATATACCATACATGTGTTTATAACCATTTTGAATAATTTTTTTTTTGGTGAAAGGTATATAAATATACTTAATATATCAGTAAAGTTTTTGATTATAAAACACATTCTTTATATGATTATAGTCCTACAAATTTGAAAAATATCATTTTTTCTCAATGAATTCCGTATTTATTTTGATCACGTGACAAGGTGATGGCGTCACAAAATTTTTTTTTGAAAAAAAATATTCCTTGGTCTATAAGTAAAAAAGGGTGAAAATATCATTTTCGTAGCTTCTGTAGTTCATAAGATATTTGAATTTGAATCTTAATGGTCAATAAATGTGATTTTTTTGCACTGAGAAAGTAGCTGTGAATACGCTGGGACTGAAAGGGTTAAGTTTACAAAATTACAGAACCTCCAGGTAGTTTTAGAGGGAAAACTACCAAATCCCCTGTCTTACCTCGACTCCTTAGTACCAGTGATGGAATTATAAATAACTATATAACTAAGCCTAAACTATAGCAATCCAAGTACAGCTATACTTATGGGTGGCATGCGAGTATATTCTTGGTGCATGATAGAACCTGGTTTCAGAATGAAATAGTCATGAAGTGCATTGTTACACATGCCCAAAATTTTTTAATAAAAAATTGTTCCAATATAAGATTTGTTGAGGATATAATTTCTAATACAACTTTAGAATGTAAATATTTCACAAACACCTTAGTTTAACTTTAATTGATATAATACTGTGAATTTCAAATGTGACAAAACCTAAACCTAAGTAATTCCAACTCAAATAGAGAAAAACATGATTCTTGGTGAACATAGAGTTCTAGAGAAACGACTAATATTCTGTCTAATCCATGAATCACAACCATGACATAAAACCAAGATTTTCTTAACCATAACGATTTACTAAAGATCGTGAACAACCATACTTAGGGTGTGCTTGACAAATCGAATCCCAAAGAGTCTCATACTTGTAAATCCTCATGTGAGCTTTTGGACTAAGGGCTCGCCCACCGTGGAGAAAATTCAAGGAGACTAGCAACAACAAGTTAGAAGGGAGATACTTCTACCAAGTTGGCTGAACCTCAAAAACTAAGCACACATACCCAAAATAAGTTGCGTTCGTGACAACTCGAGAACGTACGTCTACATTTTCTACAATCGTTTTATCATCCCCTCAAAATTGTCATGGCAGAACTATTTATGAAAAATATATTCTACTAATTAAAATATCAACATTAGCGATTTTTGTGACAATGTCATTAGTTCGTAAAATATCTGCTTTTGTAATCGACGCCCTTCTCAAATAAAGTGTCCTGAGCGTTTTAAATGTGCCAGTGGAATTTGCTTAATTAAGTGTCAATCAGCAAGGTAAGTTCTTAATTCATTAACGCTTGGGTGCTAGGTGATATGGTCCTTTCGAGTAAACCCAAATCATCTTTCGACATACTGCATCTTTTTTTTCGTTTTAATACATTTCTGTGTCATAAACCATTTTTTGTGTTTACGTTAACTTACGATCCCCTAAATTTGTCTTAGTTTTAGATGCACTAGTCTACGGACGGTACCTAAAATATACTAATTTCAACAATTTATTTGTCTCGATATATCAAATGATATTGGAATGAACTAAAAATTTGAATCTTATGAGTAATTCCTGAGCAGCTACACCACAGCTAAAACCTGAATTTTAACAAGCTTTTAGTTATAGCCATGCAATGATAAGTCGTACACGCTGACAAAGTTTCAGCTTCTTTCACTTCGAAAAATTATTGTCGAGAAAATCAACTTTGAAAAAAATTATAAACGTTCACTTCTCCTGCCAAGGCGGTTTTCTTTAAACTGCAAGAGAACCGACCGAGATTTTAAGATAAAACTTGTCAGCATTAAGTACTTGTTGCGTTCGCCTTCACTTAAAGCACTGAAGTTAAAAGTCAATGTCACTTAATGCAAAGAATGCATGGAAAAGTCTAGCTCGGTACTTTAATTGAAAGACGTGATTTTACTCATTGTTTAAAAGACCCGCCCCGCCCCCTCTGAGATTAAGTACATCACTGCGTCACGTAACGTACTTAACAAAAGTTACCTTACTTACCTTCCCTTTTCGAGCCTTAAATAACGGTTGAATGTTCCCTCTACTTTCACATAGTCTACTACGGGTAAAGTACCCGTACAGTATATTTTTTAAGAAAAATTCGTCCCGTAAATAAAGGCTGCCTTTTGATGTATGAAAATCCATCAAATTTTGGCAAGAAATAAAAAGTTGGGACGTCAAAAGAGCATAAACAAGTTCTCAAAGGTTTCAAAACAGTACAAAAATTTGAGGGTATACTTATATTAATACTAGTACCCAGCATTTCAATGTCTACTTTATATCTGACGTTTTATTGGTTTATTTCGGTCACGTGAGCGGGCGCTATTTACCTGTAGTGACCACTAAAAGATGCTATAATTAAAAGAAAGAAATTCTCTAAAAACTATGATTTGATAATAACCATAAAATCCTATTCACTTTACTTTAATTAGGTTACCAAGTACTAAATGGCTTGTAAACCTTGTGTCTGAGCGCTACATAGGAAAAAAGCGACCTTGGTTGTTTGCGTGGACCTCATTGCATTCGGTCCATGACGTCACAGACACCAATTTATAAGCCATCAATGCTATAAATTCAATCTAACATATCTACTGAATGATTTAGCTAGACAAAATAAAAGAATCCATACGAAAAAGAAGTGATGTGTTAAGTGATGCCAGAAACCCAGTGGGTGTGCCGTGATTATAAAACGGTTATCCAGGGGAAATGGGGCACGTTGGACATCCACGGGGCTAATATTAAATGAGGAGGGAAATCCAGGGGTGGGCAATAATTAACACGGAAATCCAGGGGGTCAATAAGATCGGAATGGACGTCCAGGGGGTCTGTTAAATGAGGCCAGAAATCCAGGCGGTATGGCCAACATTGGACATCCAGGGGGTCTGGAAAAAAGGACTGAAATCTAGGGGGTGTCATGATTAAAATGGAAATCCAGGGGATATGGACAATGTTGGAAATCCAGGGGGTCTGGAAAAAACAAGGATGGAAATCCAGGGGGTAGGAAAAATAAGAACGGAAATCCAGGGGGTGTTGACTCTCGAAGAATGTAAATCCGGTTGGGGTACGGATTATTTCTGGAAAAGCCCGATTAAGCAAGCAAAATATAGTCTCGATTTTTTGTTCTTCCAAACACTTATAACAAGCGTTTCTATAGAAAACTCGAATAATGCGAAAGAGGACCTTTCTCATACTCCTGGTTAGCACATAGGCATAAAAGAAACTCATGAAGGTGGATCATGAGGAAACAAGCCGAGTCGCTCCTAATCTATCTCAACTTTTATTGAGAAATATTATGAAAATTGATTTTAAAACAAAATCCACATAAATTTTGATGTCATGAATGATTAATGAGCTGTCACAACCAGAAAACTGTTAAATCAATCCTCTCCTTTGGTTTGAGATATTTTTAAAAATGTCGATTTTCTTCAACTTGGTATTCCTTTCTTAACTTTCACATATGTTGTCCTAAGGCGTGAGTAAATTTGGAGACTATACGATTATTTTTCGTTACGCTAACTAAATTTGAATTTACTTGAACAAAATTATTCATGGACTGTATCTCAGTTATAAAGAACGTAACCGACAAATAAATAACATCATGCACTAGAATTTGACATGCATCAGATCCTCTAAAGAATTCAGCTAAATTGCTTTCAATTATCCAATGATATTTTTGTTCAAAGTTCAAAAAGTTGATTCTCAGGCAAGCGCGTACCCAGAGGGTAGGCAAAAATACAGGAGGAGTGTAAAAAGTAATGAAAAAGTCATTTATCTTTTGTCATCAAGTAATAGATAATGACAATTAAATTACTTTTAGCTCTCCTCCTGTAATTTTGCTTACCCTCTGGGTACGCGCTTGTCAGGTGTGTCACGGATGAACGTCCAACTTTATTCTCAAGTTACGCGAAGCGTTTCCAATTGTCAAATAAAACTCGTTCATAGGTCAAAGACTGGTATTTTGATAGATTTTATGGAATGGACCAATTTGAAAATCTTCACTCATCTCGAGAAAAACCTTCATTTTGCCGCCATTTTGATGACGTCATAGATCTAAAATCTTTAATAACTGAATTTTTAATGGTGCAAATCAAACTGCATACAAAGATGTAACCCTTTGTGAACTATCCCATAAAGCAAAAACATGTGAAGTATTTTGATGACGTCTGCAAAAATTTAACTATTACAATTTTTTACTACTATTATTTGTATTTGTATTGTTATTATTAAATATTTACCAAAGATTTTTTTGTGCTCAGATTTTATGTGTTAAGTCGCAAAGTAATTGCCGATTGAATGAGCACTAATTTGTTTAAAATTTTGAAATTTTGATAGTTTTTACTCCGATATGGCAGCCAAGAGACATTTTGACCTCACCGAAGTGAGCACGTTTTAATCATTCAGATCGAATAAAATGCTATCTTTACCATTTTTTCGCTAAAATTATAGTAATAACAATTAGTTTTTGAATTTCCATGACTTACTTCAACATTTTCAGTAATTTTATTTTTTTCTTCTAGCAAAACCATTTTTTTCTTCAAAAAAACCAATGTTTCGTCTACCATTATGAATTTTTCTAATCTACTTTTGTTGCCATGAAGAAATAATCATAAAATTGAAGTCTTTGGCCACGCTGTGTTTTTTGAAAAAGTGAACATTTTCTTTTCAAGTTCTTTTTAATACTTTTCAAACTTTCAACTTGAATTTCTAGACAGTAGATTGAGATAAGCTCAATAAGTTTGGTAGCAAAAGAAAGCTCTTTTTATGCTCTTTGCTGGGTTTTTTGGGCCATTTCTGAATGGTTTAGAAGTTGTAATGGTCTCAAACGTGCGCCTTGCACCTCAATGTGGTGCGTTAAAAAACTAGACCACTGTATCTTAAGATTGTATTCTCTTTGCAGCAGGGTCAACCGAAGTGAAGGTCTCAAACATGCGCCTTGCACCTCAATATCGTGCGTTAAAGTCTATACCACTGCATCTTAAACTTGGTCTCTTTGCAGCAGGGTTGAAGAGTGCAGTGTTAATTTGTGTCCATCATTCATTTTTTATATCAAACAAAAGTGGCAGGAGGACTACTGTAATGGTACAAATTTTAGCGGCTGCTAATTTTCGCGAGTGAAAAACAAATTGAATTGCGCGGGTATTAATTTTCGAAAAAGATCGTTTCGAAATTGCTTTGCAGGTACTTATTTTTGCAAATAAGTTGTCTTTTTTGGTATAAAACTTAGTCAAACTATTATTCAATGTATGTATGTATTACATAAGTATTATGAATTGGCAGAAACAAAAATACTTTACTTCTTCATATATATAAAAATTCATGCTATAATATATACGGGGGAATAGGGATATGGGTAAAACCTTCAAAAATAATTGACTTGAAATTTTTTGCGAGTATTAATTTTCGCAAAATTCGCGGAAATTTGTACGGGCAAAAATCAGTATCATTTATAGGTAGTCCGTGTCAAGCCAGATATGTTTTTTCTCTGATATTTTACATATAATAAGATACATCGAATCTATCAAATACATTATTGTTTAGCTTCTTCAAAAAATATCATGACGAGTGACACAAAGAAATCTTCTTCAGAATGGACCAGTAGGATCATCAAGATTCTAATGGTTGTTTTAATTTTGGTGGCTGTGATTGTCATGCTGCATCATTGTCTCGGCTTTCGATTGGTTTATGATGACGACACCACTCCTCAAAATCATCATTGGTCTAACAGTTATTTTTCCAAGCAGCGAAAATCTATTCAACAACAACAAAGAACAAGGAATAAAAACGTAAACATTTACAGTAAAAGTACAGTTGGAACAAAGGGTACAAAGGACGTCAAATTTCCAGTTTATTGCTGGTACCGAATCGAGCATGATACAGCAAACATTTGTTATGGTGCTATTTGTGTAGACACGGTCATTACAAAAACAATCAAGGATTGTGTATCAGTTTAGTTTTTTTATCGCATAGTAAATCTAGAATGCACGCAGGCGCAGTAGACTGAAAATTTTAGGGGGTGGTTGGATATTTGTCTTAATCTGTTTGTCATCTAATATAGTTTTGCAATAAAAAAATATCAAATTCTAAGACGCTTTTGCACAAAATTGGTCTACATATCTATAGCAGAAAAACATATAAAAAAACGTGAGTAACAATTGAATGTTTCATGTTTTTAATAATTTTGAATTTTGATTGGTCTGTTTGGCGGGTTTGGTTATTACTTGATTTCTACTTCTAAAATTTTGAAAAGAGTGTAGGCTTGCTGTATAATCATTTTCGGGTAAGTTTGGCAATTCTTCCTTTTTTACTTAAAATCATTTCCAACCAAACTTTGCATTAGTGTAAAGCCAGTTTTCCACTTGCGAAATTTTCGTACGAAACAATTAACATTTCAATGGATTTCAATGAAAATTAATGAGCAAAAAAGTAAATGACCGATGAAAGGTCGATAGTTTCAAGTAAAGTAAGTTGCACAAAACTTTTCGAGAGTTAGAAAACAATCAAAATTTCATTTTCGGTTGCATTGACATTGCATTATACACAATGACTTTTTAATCAAAACATTGACTTAAGCCCGACATACCTCCAAATACGTGCTACGTTTATTATTTGGTTTTGCACAGTGGTTTGTGCTGTCAAACATGGATTGGGTCATTTCATTTTGTCAGCTTTACGTTTCGTGCATCAAATTATATGATCATTGAAAATTCTCATTCACTAGATAACTGATAACTTTTTACATGTATTGACTTGTAAATAAGATTAGATTTGTAAATTATTACTTTTCATTGTTTTTTTAAGGTTTTATCTTTTCCTAGAAAGTGTAACAAGAACGCTTGACGACGTGAAAGCCAATCGTTTGAAATCATCGTTTCAAAAATTGGGCAAAGACTCAATTTATGAATTCATTTTGGTGGGACGATGCATACATCACTATTTCAAATAAACTTTTTTACTTTTTGTACTTATTATATCATTTTATACCACACAGCACAGACACCTTTTTCGAATTTCCTCTGCAAGAATAGCCAAGTGTAAATTTTTGGATGCATGAAATAAACAATCATTTATTATTATTAATTTATTATATTATATTATATATTTACCCTAAGTAAGGGCAATTAATCTATTTTCTAAATAGGTTTCACAGGCATAGACGAAAACAAAAAATTATGAATCAACTAAATGGACATGAGCAATATCAATTTTCTATATGAAAATCAAACTAGATACCGGTTGGTCTGAAGACCACCCGGCCTGGCCACAGCCTAGCTCCGGACACTTACTCTCAACACTGTCAAAGATTGAAACGACGCTGGGTGTCCTAATCTAGCTTGTTCATTGTCATTGCTCAAAAACCGGACTCAAAACTGATCATGGAGAATAAATTTGGCAGATAAACCTACAGTAATAATTTTTCCGGGGATTCGATTTCCGCAGTGTCTTCATTAAATTTTTTTCTCGCACTCATGTCATTTGCCGCTGATAATTTTCTCAAATGTTCCCAATACCATGCTGATGCCACAGAAAAAAATCCCCATAAATCCGACCATGGAAATGACCGCTATTGAGTTTTTAAGGGGCTCCAAGGGTTGTCAATGGTCCCCCTTTAGAAGTGAATTTTCAAAGCTTCTAACTTAACAAATTTGACTATTTTATTAGATAGAGAGTAAAAATTATATTCATTGAATGAAATCTTTTGACCAAATAATTTAAGTTCTAGGTGCTGACGTCAGCAGAAAGTAAACAAAAAATTACCGTTTTTCGACCTTTTAAATGCCGATATCTCAGCATCCAAAGGTCAACATTTCATGAATGACCACATTTTTCTTTTCAACTTCTTACGCTCTAATGAAACAGTCAAATTTGTCATTTAAAACCTTCAAACTTTACAAACTTCTACAGGGAAGACCATGGACAACTTTTCGAGCCCTTTAAAAACTCAAAAGCGGTCGTTTCCATGGTCGGATTTATGGGGATTTTCTTCTGTGGCATCAAAATTGTATTAGGAACATTAGGGCAAAGTAAAACTTTTTTCCATCAAATAACACACATAATTCAAATAACCGCGCTCCCACTAAAAGACCAAAATCCAGACTAGTGTGGTAGTAGAAACATTTTAATACAACTGAATATTAGCTTGGTATTGTTTTATTTCAACATTTTTATAATTATATTGGTATTTTTCAAGTTGAATTTCAAATATCATAATAAAAAGGCGTATGCTATATACAATGAACATGTATACACTAATTTTTTTATAAACATCACAGCTATAAAAAGGTGAAAATCGAGAAAGGTTAAGCATATTATTAAGCATAAAGCTACCCTTGACTATAAAGCTAAGAATTTATAAAGGGATTCCATGGTAAAAAAAAGTTGAAGAGTTTAACCGTACCTGTACTTGCGGGGGGGGGGGGGGGGGGGGGGG